>JAACNH010000140.1:0-28149 GCA_019447015.1 Hymenochirus boettgeri
CATCCTACCAGTCTAATACGTTTACTCATCCTACCGTCTAGATACGTCGCATCTCCGTCAGTACGTTTAACCTCACCCACCGTCTAGATAACGTTGACTCTCCTACCAGTCTAGATACGGTTACACTCGATACCTCACCAGTCTAGATACGGTTACTCATCCTACCATCAGATACGGTACGTCTCCTACCAGTCTATATACGGTTACAACATCCCTACCAGTCTAGATACGGTTACTCTTCCTACCGTCTAGATACGGTACGTCATACCTACCAGTTCCTCAGATACGGTTACTCATCCTACCAGTCTGATATGGTTACTCATCATACCCAGTCTAGATATGGTTTACTCAATCCTACCTTACTAGATATGGCTACTCATCCTACATCTAATATGCTACTCATCCTACCAGTCTAGTAGGTTACTCATCCTACCAGTCTAGATACTGGTTACTCATCCTACCAGTCTAGATACGGTTACTCATCTACCAGTCTAGATTACGGTTTTACTCATCCTACCATGTCTAATATGGTTACTCATCCTACCAGTCTAGATACTGTTTACAACATCCTACCAGTCTAGATACGGTTTACTCCCTACCAGTCTAGATACGGTTACTCACTCCTACCATCTAGATACGGTTACTCATCCTACCATGCTAATTGGTTACTCATCTACAGTCTAGATATGGTTACTTATCCCTACCAGTCTAGATACGGTTTACTCTCCTACCAGTCTAGATATGTTACTCATCCTACCATCTAGAATAGTGTTACTCATCCTACCCAGTCCTAATAGGTGTTACTCATCCTACAGTCTAGATATGGGTTACGTTCTCATCCTACCAAGTCCTAGATATGTTACTCATCCTAACCAGTCTAGATATGGTTCACTCATCCTACCAGTCTAATAGTTTCACTACTCATCCTACCAGTCTAAAAAAATTAGTGTTACTCATCCTACCATTCATAATAGTGTTACTCATCCTTAACCATTACTAAATAGTGTTACTCATCTACCAGTCTAATAGTGTTTACTCATCCTACCAGTCTAATATTGTTACTCATCCTACCAGTCTAGATATTGTTACTCATCCTAACCAGTCTGAATAGTGTTATTTCTCATCCTACCAGTCTAAATAGTGTTTACTCCTCCGACCATCTAATACGTAAACTCATCCTACCAAGTTCCTAGATCTTTACACTCATCCTACCAGTCTAAATCTAGTCTTTTCACCCCTACCAGTCTAGATCTGTTACTCACCATACAGTCTAGATACTGTTTACTCATCCTACCAGTCCAATACTGTTACTTACTCCCTACCAGTCTAGATACTGTTACTCATCCTACCGTCCGATACTGTTACTTATCCTATCAGTCTAGATCCTGTTACTCATCCTACCAGTCTGATACGTTACTCATCCTCTAAACCATTCTAGATACGTTACTCATCCTACCAGTCTCTAGATACTGTTACTCATCCTACCAGTCTAGATAGTGTTACTCTCTCCTAACCAGTCTAGATAGGGTTACTTCATCCTACCAGTCTAGATAGGTTCTCATCCTACCAGTCTAGATTAGGTGTTACTCTCATCCTACCATCTAGATGGTTACCTCATCCTACCAGTCCTCAATGTTTACTCATCCTACCATCTCAATAGTTTACTCATCTACCAGTCTAATATGTTCTCATCCTACCAGTCTAGATAGGTTACTCATCCTACCAAGTCTAATAGTTTACTCTCCCTACCAGCCTAAATATGTTACTCATCCTACCATCTAATAGTGTTACTCATCCTACCATTCTAAATGTGTTACTCATCCTACCAGTCTAAATAGTGGTTACTCACTCCTACCAGTCTAGATATGGTTACTCATCCTACCAGTCTAAATAGTGTTACTCATCCTACCATCTAGATATGTTTACTCATCCTAACCAGTCCTAATAGTGTTTTACTCTCCTCCAACCTCTAGATAGTGGTTACTCATCCTACCAAAGTACATCTAATAGTGTTACTCCTCCTACCAGTCTAGATATGGTACTCATCCTACCAGTCTAGTATGGTTACTCATCCTACCATTCTAAATAGTATTACCATCCATCCTACAGTCTAAATAGTGTTTACTCATCCTACCAGTCTAGAATTGTTTACTCATCCTACCATCTAATAGGTTACTCATCCTACCAGTCTAGATACGGTTACTCATCCTACCAGTCTAGATATGGTTACTCACCTACGCAGTCTAAATACGTTATACTACTCATCCTACCAGTCTAAATAGTGTTACTCATCCCTACCAGTCTAGATATGGTTACTCATCCTACCACCGTCCTAAATACTATTACTCATCTACCAGTCTAGAATACTGTTACCATCCTACCAGTCTAGATACGGTTACTTACTCATAGCTACCAGTCTAGATACGGTTACTTCATCCTACCCAGTCTAAGATACTGTTACTCCCTCATTCATACCATCCAATCTGGTTACTCATCTACCAGTCTAGATACTGTTGTTACCTTCATCCTATCCAGTCTAGTATATCCTACGTCTATACTTTACGTCACTGGCATCCTAACAGTCTAGATACTGTTACTCATCCTACCAGTCTAAGACTACTGATTACCCCCCCCTACCATCTGATACTGTTACTCTCATCCTCAACTGTCTCCAGATCCATGTCAAGGTTTTTCAATTCATTGACCCCGTTAAGTCTTTCAGTATCCTAGCCAGAGGAAGGATCACGCAACAGCTAACTCTAGAGGGCCAATTCGCCCCAGCCTCTGAGCTGATCTTCTGCTTCTGCATTCCACACATGCCTAGGGTGGGGGAGAGTCTTCCACGGGTGTCCATGCTGGGGCTCTAAAGTAAGGCCCAGAGCCGCTCCCATCTGCCCCATAGTCCTCCTGCTTCTTACAAATCTTTGTACTTGTCCAACTGAAAAGGGCTTCACTTCTGTCTGTAGTCTGGGCCCTGGTCAGTTACATTTGCTACTAAAGAACATTTTTATTTTATCAATGGTTCAATAGCAATTTGCCAAGAGAAGGTTCGAACTGTCCTGATTACAAATGGCACACCCTTATAAACTGTCAGACAAGTGACTAAGTTCTGATCTCACTTCCTTCTTGGTTTGACCAAGGACCTTCCGTAACCAGAAACCCTCATTAAAACCAGCCCTCATTTAGGATGGGGGGGGAATACACATCTCGAATGACATTTAAGACAACAATTCACTCTGTCCATAGGATTCAACTCCCCATATAAACAGTGACTATAGAGTGAAGTTCCCCATAAAACTTTAAATAAAAGTTACCTTTCCCCGGAAAGGAAAGATTTCAACTATGCCTTAAACAAATCCCAATTGTTTCCTACACTGAGCGCTTCCAGATCTTCTCTCTTCCTCTGTCCAGCAATTCCAAGTCTGTGATGTCACCACAGGCGTCAGTAAAGAGAACGAGGGAGATCCCACCGCAGTTAGCAGAGGGAAAACTGGACTTGGGAGGGTTTTCTTATTATGAATAGTGTTAATTGATAATAGGACGTGGGTGATTATCTTTACACTTTGAATTCTCTACAACTTTTAGGTTCTCTCATTCTCTTAATTGTGCGGGAGGCTGCCATACTATGTTTCAGTAAATGTTATTTTAAAATGAAATGAAATCTTTAAAATACATTTTCTTGACTTATAACCCAGAAATTGACCATGTCAAAAAATGTATAGCTTCCCTTTATAAAAGGTTCTAAAAGGTCCGTACCACGAGCAATCGCTGGCCGACTTCCCATTTTTATGGACAACCACGTGCCCATACATTAAGGAGTAGTTGACACAAAAGTGAACTCTTCCTTTAAGCAGTGATTGAAGGCTGGGAGATAAAGGACCTATTCCTTACCTTCCGTTCTTCAATCACTCGACCAGGATCCAGGATCGAAGTGATATATTTACCTACGCACGATCTACACCGCGGCTCAGTTACTAGTCCCAACCTCTTTCCTGGTGTAGTTTTCACTATAGCACGCATAATGCGCAATATTTTGCAAACTATAGTAACTAAACCAGGAAACGGTCAGCAATATTCAACTGAGCTGCAGTGGAATTGAGGCAAATAAACTCGCCTTCCCTCCTGGTCGAGTGATTGAAGAACGGAAAGTAGAATAGTTTCCTTTACACCATATGTGTTATGGGTCCGGGACCGCAATTGCACAGATCTTAACGAACTCTTATAAAGTGTAGGGATCGGATCAGTTACTATGTATCTCTCTGTGAAAGGGGAGGATCAGTTCGCTTTGGTATCTTCTCTTGATAAGGGGAGGGATCAGTTACTTTGTATCTCTGTGATAAGGGGAGGGATCATTTACTTTGTATCTCTGTGATTTAAGGGGAGTGATCGTTACTTTGTATCTCTGTGATAAGGGGAGTGGATCAGTTTACTTTGTAATCTCTGTGATAAGGGAGGGATCAGTTACTTTGTATCTTCTCTGTGTAAGGGAGGGATCAGTTACTTTGTATCTCTTGTGATAAGGTAGGGATAGTTACTTTGTATCTCTTGATACAGGAGGGATCATTACTTGTGTATTCTCTGTGATAAGGGAGGGATCAGTTACTTTGTATCTCTGTGGATAGGGGAGGGATCAGTTATCTACTTTGTATCTCTGTGATAGAGGGGAGGGATCAGTTACTCTTGTATCTCTGTGTGATCTATATGGGAGGGATCAGTTACTTTTGTATCTCTGTGATAAGGGGAGGGATCAGTTACTGTGTACTCGTGACCTAAGGGGAGGGATCAGTTACTTTGTATCTCTGTGATAAGGGAGGGGATCATTTACTTTGTATCTCTGTGATAGGGAGGGATCGTTACTTGTATCTCTGTGATAAGGGGAGGATCAGTTACTTGTCATCTCTGTGATAAGGGAGGGATCAGTTACTTTGTATCTCTGTGATAAGGGGAAGGGATCAGTTTTTTACTTTGTATCTCTGTGATACGGGGAGGGATCATTACCTTGTGTCTCTGTGATAATGGGGAGGGATCAGTTTACTTTGTATCCTCTGTGATAAGGGAGGGTCAATTACTTGGTATCTCTGTATAAGGGAGGGATCAGTTTACTTTGTATCTCTGTGATAGGGAGGATCAGTTACGTTTACTCTGGATAAGGGGAGGGATCATTACTTTGTATCTGTGTGATAAGGGGAGGGTCAGTTACTTTGTATCTCTGTGATACGGGAGGGATCATTACGTGTGTAATCTCTGTGACTAAAGGGGGAGGGATCATTACGTTGTATCTCTGTGATAAGGGGAGGGATCAGTTACTTTGTACTCTTTTGATAATGGAGGGTCAGTTACTTGTAGCCTCTGTGATAAGGGGAGGGATCTCGATATACTTGTATACTCTGGTGATAAGGGGAGGGATCAGTTTACTTGTTCGGATCTCTCTGTGATAGGGGAGGGACGATTTACTTTTACTCTGTGTAAGGTGATCATTCTTTACTCTTGTGATAAGGGGAGGGATCATCGTATACTTTTATCTCTGTGATAGGGGAGGGATCCAGTTACTTTGTATCTCTGTGTGATATGACATTTGGTTCTCTGATAAGGGAGGGATCAGTTACTTTGTATCTCTGTGATAAGGGGAGGGATCAGTTACTTTTGTAATCCTGGTGGATAAGGGGAGGGATCGTTACTTTGTATCTCTGTGATAAGGGGAGGGACTGTATCCTGATGTGGACAGTTCTTTTGTATCTTCTGTGATAAGGGGAGGGATCATTCTTTGTAATCATCTGTGATAGGGGAGGGATCAGTTACTTTGTATCTCTGTGATAAGTGGAGAAGATCATTACTTTGTATCTCTCGTGATAAGTGGAGGTCATTCTTTTGTATCTCTTATTAATGGAGGGATCAGTTACTTGTGTAATCTCGTGGATAATGTGAGGTGATCCGTTATTTTGTATCTCTCGTGATAAAGGGGAAGGGATCATTTACTTTGGTATCTCTGTGATAGGGAGGGATCAGTTACTTTTGTATCTCTGTTGATAAGGGAGGTATTTTGAATCGATAGATATTACTTTGTATCTCTGTGATAAAGGGGAGGGAGTACCAGTTCTATTGTATCTCTGTGTGATATGGGGGAGGGATCAGTTACTTGTGTATCTCTCGTAGTAAGGGGGAGTGGCTCAGTTACGTGTATCTCTGTGATAGGGGCGGATCAGTTACTGTGTAATACTCTGTGGATAAGGGGAGTTGGGATCATTACTTGTATCTCGTGATAGGGGAGGGATCAGTTACCTTTTTATCTCATTGAGTAAGGGGAGGGGATCAGTTACTTGTATTCGCTGGTCAGTTTTCTTAAATCTGGTAGGGGCACCAGTGTTTACTTTGTATCTCTTCGTGATAAGGGGAAGGGATCAGTTCTACTTTGTATCTCGTCTGTGATAAGGGAGGGCATCAGTTACTTTGTATCTCTTCTCTGTGATAAGGAGGATCAGTTACTTGTATCTCGGTGTATAAAGGGCGAGTGGAATCGTTTTACTTTGTATCCTCTGTTGATAAGGGGAGGGATCAGTTAGGAGGTAGGGTTGACAGTTTTCATCTTCACATGTTCCAATTTCCTTTTGGGCCAGGCTAGTTTCCGGGCTCCTCTGTTTTGTTTTACAAGATAGGGAGCTGAGAGTAGTGATGAAGTCAGCAGAACTGTTTTTCTTTAATGTTGTCCTCACTGAAATGATTTCGGTAGAAAGGATTATCAATTCAACCTCCGACGGGGACTGGGTACTTTCATTCCAGCAAAGGCGATTGTTTTACTTTTGATTGTATTCTGTTTTAACTGAGTAGGGATGGGTAACTGGGGGAGTAACGGGGGGTAACACTCTTTGTCTTATCTCTCGTGTCTTCAGTAAACTTACATGGAGTAGAGGACAGAACTTACCTGATCTCTCCAAAGTGCCACTGACCATTCTCCTACCAACCCCCAGTCCTTTGCATTGTGCAGGTATGGGCACACAGTGAGAGGCCTGGCAGGAAGCCAGTTTATGTTTCACTGGTTTTTTCCCTCCGCGTTGCTCAAGTTAAAGAGATAAATTAAAGTACAAAACGCCTGTAAATTTTCCATCTCCCATAGTTTCTCCTTATGCGTTGAGGAACCCAGAAAATGTCACTTTTCACTACTACACCAACTCTCCAGCCATGTGCCCCTTATACTAGCTCCTCGTGTTTGTCAGATGGACAAGAATGATAATATAAGTAAATGGCTTAATCCGGGCTTTTAACGAAAATACTTAAAATTCATCAAATGCACTGTTTATTTCTCCCAATTCCTCCTACAAGAATAATTACAGTAAAAATGGCAAAATAAAGATTCCTGTTTCTAATTTCGCTTCTGGGGTGGGGGAGATGTGTGTATATATATGTGTGTGTGTGTATGTGTGTGTGTATGTACGTGTGTGTGTGTGTGTGTGTATGTGTGTATATATCTATGTGTGTATGTATGTGTGTGTATGTATGTGTGTATGTGTGTGTCTGTGTGTGTATGTGTGTGTGTGTGTTGTCTGTCTGTGATGTGTGTCTCTCTCTCGTGTGTGTTGTGTATCTCTGTGGTGTGTGTCTCTCTCTCTCCTATCTGTGTGTGTGTGTGTCTCTTGTGTCCCTCTATCCTCTGTGTGTGTGTGTGTGTCTCTCCTGTTTGTTGTGTCTTTGTGTGTCCCTCTGTCTGTGTGTGTGTGTCCTCTCTGTGGTGTGTCTGTCATGTGTGTGTGTGTGTGT
The DNA here is from genome assembly GCA_019447015.1 of Hymenochirus boettgeri. Taxonomy (NCBI): domain Eukaryota; kingdom Metazoa; phylum Chordata; class Amphibia; order Anura; family Pipidae; genus Hymenochirus; species Hymenochirus boettgeri. The sequence goes on from JAACNH010000140.1 coordinate 7,753, forward strand.
GTGTTTGTGTGTGTCTTGTGGGGGGGTTTGTGTATGTGTGTGTCTGTGGTGTGTATGTGGTCTGTCTCTGTGTATATTATGTTGTGTGTGTGTATATATGTTTGGTGTTGTATGTGTGTGTGTTGTGTGTTTGTGTGTTATGTATGTGTGTTTGTGTGTTGTTTTGTGTATGTAGTATGTGTGTTGTGTGTGTGTGTGTGTGTTGTGTATGTGTGTGTAGTGTATGTATGTGTGTATGTATGTGGTTGTGTGGTGTGTGGTGTGTGTGTGTTGTGTGTGTGGTTGTGTGGGGGGGTGGCAATTTTTTTTTTAACATACCATATGTTGCTGTAATTGGCAACCACATTACTAGAAGTTTGTGAGCTGATCCATTTTGTCGCTACAACATGTTTTCGATTCTCCAAATGTTCACAATCTTCGTTTTACAAACAACAAACAGACCTAATATGGATTCTCCTTCCCTATGAAGTTGGTTCTAGAGAAATAATGAAAATCTAAAGCGTATTTATTCTAGACATTTCTTAGACCACAATGGGAAAAAAGAACTTCCTGCTTAGAGCAGTAAAGTGGGGGAATTGTGTTGGGGATATTTGGTTGACCACAAGACATTGGTGGTCACCACATTTCCAAACGTGGCGTAATGGCTATAATGTGCCGTATGGTGGCTCCAAATATTTACCCACAGTGTTCATAACTGTAACTTAGACCAGAATGACAAACACCTCCCATCTTCTCATTTCCAACGCTAATGTCATTGGAGGCCACCAATGATGTAATGGTAGAAATGGTGCACCTACACGGAACATTAACTAAATAATCTCCAACTATCTCCCACTTAAAAACAACTATACATACGTCCATCTAGTCCAACCTTTATAACCCTACCCCATAATGTCTGATAACAGCTACATAGTAACATAGTATTGGACGTTGTAATAAAGACACTACGCCATCTATTCCAACCTTTATACCCTAACCCATAATGTCGTAATACAGCTCCATATAACAGGTGTTTGGACTTGTATAAAACATACGTCCATCTATTCCAACCTTTATACCCTAGCCCTAATTATTGTATAACAGTTACATAGTAACATAGTATTGGAGGTTGTATAAAGACATACAGTCCCTACTAGTCCAACTTATACCCTACCCATAATGTCTGTATAACAGTTACATAGTAACCAGTATTGGGTTGTATAAAGACATACGTCCATCTAGTCCCAACCTTTATACCCTACCCATAATGTCTGTATACAGTTACATAGTAACATAGTATTTGGAGGTTGTATAAAGACATACGCCATCTAGTCCAACCTATATACCCACCCATAATGTCTTTATAACAGTTACATAGTACATATGTATTGAGGTTGTATAAAGACATACGTCCATCTAGTCCAACCTTTATACCCTACCCACTAATGTCCTGTATGAACAGTTACATAGTAACATAAGTATTGGAGGTTGTATAAAGACATACGTCCATCGAGTCCAAAACCTTTATACCCTAACCCCATAATGTCTGTATAACTTACATAAACATAGTATTGGAGGTTGTAATAAAGACATACGTCCATCTAGTCCAACCTTTATACCTACCCATAATGTCTTTAACCAGTTACACAGTAACATAGTTTGGAGGTTGTATAAGACATCCGTCCATCTAGTCCAACCTTTATACCCTAACCCATAATGTCTGTAAACAGTTACAACCAGTAACATATATTGGAGGTTGTATAAAGACATACGTCCGTCTAGTCCACCTTTATACCCTACCCATATGTCTGTATAACAGTTACACAGTAAACATAGTATTGGAGGTTATATAAAGACAACGCTCCGTCTAGTCCAACATTTATACCCTACCCATAATGTCTGTATAACAGTTAATTAACATAGTATTGGAGGTTGTATAAAGACATACGTCCACTAGTCCAACCTTTATAACCCTAACCCTAATGTCTGTAAACAGTTACCTAGAACATAGTATTGGAGGTTGTATAAAGACATATGTCCATCATCCCAACCTTTATACCTACCCAATGTTCTGTATAACGTTCCATAGTACCTAGTATTGGGGTTGTATAAAGACGACATACCAGTAGTCCAACCTTTATATCCCCTACCCATAATGTCTTGTATAACAGTTCACATAAGCATATTATTGGAGGTTGTATAAGACAATACGTCCATAGTCCAACCTTTATACCTACCAACGTAATGTGTGTGTAACAGTTACATAGTAACATAGTTATTGAGGTTGTAATAAGACTACGTCCATCTAGTCCAGCTTTATACCCTACCCATATGTGTGTATAACAGTTACATAGTAAACATAGTATTGGAGGTTGTATAAAAGACAATACGTCCATCTAGTCCCAACCTTTATACCCACCCCTAATGTCTGTAATAACAGTTTACATAGTAACAATAGTATTGGAGGTTTGTATAAAGACATAACGTCCATCTAGTCCAACCTTTATACCCTACCCATAATGTCTGTATAACAGTACCATAGTAACATAGTATTGGAGGTTGTATCAAGACCATACGTCCATCTAGTCCAACCTTTTATACCCTACCCATAATGTCTGTATACCGTTACATAAACATAGTATTGGAGGTGTATAAAGACATACGTCCCTCTAGTCCAACCTTTATACCCTACCCATAATGTCTGTATAACAGTTACATAGTAACATAGATTTTGGAGGTTGTATAAAGAAACTACGTCCATCTAGTCCAACCTTTATACCCTACCCATAATGGCTGTATACAGTTACCATCGTAACATAGTATTGGAGGTTGTATAAACGTACGTCCATCTAGTCCAACCGTTTATACCCTACCATAATGTCCTGTATAAACAGTTACATATTAACATAGTATTGGAGGTTGTTAAAGAAACTACGTCCATCTAGTCCAACCTTTATATACCCTACCCATAATGTCTGTATACAGTATACACCATAGTAACATAGTATTGGAGTTGTATAAGACATACGTCCATCTAGTCCAACCTTATAATACCCACCCATAATGTCTGTATAACAGTTACATAGTAAACATAGTATTGAGGTTGTATAAGACAAGTCCTATAGTTCCAACCTTTATACCCTACCCATAATGTCTGTTAATCCGTTACCTAGTAACATTAGTATTGGGGAGGTTGTAATAAAGACATATCTCTGTCCACCTTTATACCCTACCCATATTCTGTATACATTACATAGCATAGTTTGCGGTTGTATAAGACATACGTCTCTGTCGCAATCTTTATTATAATTATTAATTATAATATAACATTAGATAGTAAATATATTGGATTTGATATTTTTTGAATATACCGCTAACCACCATAATGTCTGTATAACGAGTTACATAGAACATAGTATGGAGTTTATAAAGACATACGTCCATCTAGTCCAACCTTTATAACCCTAATACCCTACCCATAATGTTTGTATAACATTACATAGTAACATAGTTTGGAGGTTGTATAAAGACATACGTCCTCTAGTCCAACCTTTATACCCCCTACCCATAATGATCTGTATAACAGTTACATATAAACATCGTATTGGAGGTTGTATAAGATCATACGTACCATCTAGTGCCAACCTTTATAACCCTAACCCATAATGTCTGTATAACATTTACATAGTAACTAGTATTTGGAAGGTTGTTAAAGACAAACGTCCATCTCGTCTCCACCTTTATACCCTACCCATAATGTCTGTATACCAAGTTACATAGTACATAGATTGGGGTTGTATAACAAACCTGTATCTAAACACAGATTTTAATAGAAATGTCTCCCTTCACTTCCAGCAATTCTATTGACTACAAGTCCTTCTAATTGTACTGTCTCCCCTGTTTTCTTTGGCTGGAGACTGGGGTTGGGTGGTCACCACGGTTGCGCAGTATTCTCATGGATAAAAGCCCGATAGAGGTGGAATAGACGATGAAGCTGCATTACTGCCGTAGCTGGTAATTCTTGTTAAATGATAAGGGTGTCTGCCTGATATCCATAAGTAGGGCGTCTCCTGTATAATAAGGTTCCGTATAGTTATTTATTTAAGCCCTTTCACTCTCACCAGACCGCGGTGGCTGGTAATCCCAGTTGAGTACGTTCTGGACACTGGCTCTCAGCTGGTAGGTGTGAGTGGGACTATGGGAGATTTCCAACACTCTGACCCATTCCAGGTGTGGCACTGACATAGACATTGCTTGGCCTTTGAGAAGCCACCTGTTGCATCAGGCCTGGCTATATATCCAAGTAATGTCTGGGCAGAAATGATCCTCCCACCGTGTAAGCTCTTTCCTCTCTGGCGGCGACTGGTGTATCACTTTGCGATTTGGGAATCTGGGAGAATAGATCAAGATCCAGCATGAGCATGTTAAGTGCTTCGATAGACTGTTCAATCTCCTCTGAGAAGCCATTTGTGGGACTCTTGGATGTTGTCTCTGGTTTACAGCCTGGAAAGTGCTTGGCTGTGGGCTAGGACTAACATAAGGTTGTCCACAAGTTCCCCATCCTCTGTTGCCGTGAAGAAGGTCTACTACCAGTCTGTTGCCATGAGTTGAGGCCCCCCCTCTGCACTGCTTCTCTACTGCTAATGCTGCGGCCGGCGCTTGTGGCATTTGTGACATGGTTTCCAATTTCCCCGGCTTCTCCGCTGGAATGACTGTGAGCGGCACATTCCCTTTGGATCATAAGAATACAAGTGCTTTTGTGTTAAGACGATGGTTGTAGTTGGCCCCAATTAGAGGTTACTGGCTGATTGACTTGATAAGTCACCAGGTTCTCCTGGGCAGACACAGATGGTCTCATCTGGATCGCATATCATGAGGAGCCATGGGGCCTGTGTATGGATACCCACCATTAATCATGGTCTCTCTTTCCCATTAAACTATGCTTGTACAGCTGATCAATGCCGTTCACTGCGGCTGAACTGTTGGTTAAGGTCAAATTAGAGGAGAAGAATCCTGGAAACCAGTCTCACTGACGTTTTGGGGTAACATCAACCGATGATAAGGTCCCAAACAAACTCCCAACACTATTCACACTCGTGGTTGGGTCAGTCATCATCCAGAATGTCCGTCTCCCTTTCTGCGCGGTGGGGATGTTCTTTCCCCATTGACGTGTACCTGAAGCCGGAACAACATGGAGCATCCCTCCCGGTACAGCAACCCGCACCGTATTTAAATTGTGCATCTTCCTCGCTCTCTAGCCCAAGCCACGAAGAATCCGTTCAAGCTCATGCTCTCTTCTTCTCTCGGGTGTCAACCCTTGGTTGGCAGCTGCAGTGGCCGTTTGCTCATCTGTCTTGTTCATTTTGGTGGAACCGTTGAGTTTCCCCTCCCCCGAGTCGCTGCTGCACGGACAGGGTGTGCTCGATATGATTGGGTGCAGCAGGCAAGGGATTCCGCTGGCATTGACCGTGCTGTGCTCCCGTTTGTCGACTCTTTCTTTTTTACTTTGGCGTAGAGGCTTCCATCTAACGGGCCTTGCGTGTGTCCAACTTCTGCAAAGAAAAAGAGATTTTTAGACTGAATGTCAAATGAAAGACATTTAACAACTGGCACGTTCATTACTACATTACAAACCCCGTCCAGAAAGAGTCTTACCTGCCAAAATGTCTCCTTAAGCAGCCCACGGAAACCCTCAACGTTACGTTCGCTTTTGTTTTCCAATAACAGGATAAGAAGCCGCCGTCAATACCACTTGCCGGTTAGAAATCAACACATTTCTCATTTAAACTCCTTCTCTGTCCCCGCTCCAAGCACTTCCATGGTGAGATAATGGAAGTGGAGAACGTTATGGATTTTTTGTTTGGCCAGATCAGAGGCTGGAATGGTTCGCTTACTGAGAAGAGGGGGAAGTTTTTCTAGAAACTCCAGCCCAATGTCAAATGAAATCCCCACCCTAAGTAGAGTAACTGCCCAGGGTTAAATGACCGCATCCCTTCCATGAAATTCCTAAATAAAAACAAACTTGGCTACTTCTAATTTAAGGGGCGTATACTGAACTTAACGGAAACTGTGGTCTCAAAGTACAACCCAATGAAAGAATCTGTCATGTCTTTCAAACAGCCTGGACTGATTTTTTCTAGGCTGCTTTGAATCTTAAGTTATAGACTGCAAAGCTGTGTAATAAGCCCCACACCCCAACCCCTAAAAACCAATCTTTTATAAATCTAACATTCTCTGTGCCATTTTCCTCTGTCTATGGGGCTTTATGATGCCAGCTGATGATGCTCTGTCCCAGCGTAAGGTATACAAATGGGCATGCTCAAGCCACGGGGCTGGCAGGTGATGTTGCAGCTCACTGTGTAAGCAGGAAGCACACCCCTTTATATACTGCTGTAAACTTTGGTACACTGTCAGCTGGATTCATTTTAAATGGTAGGTTGATACTAGATGGAGAGCACAGTTCCCCCCGTAGATTGATTTGTTTGAGGCCTAACAAGGTCTGGATTGGCTGGGTCAAGGGGCAATTAGTCAACAGGAAATATTCAGGGTATAATTGTGATATACAAATTTGTCCTTGTTTGTACTTAGGGATCGCGATAAACCAGATGTGTCAGTCCAGTGGCGGCAGTTTCCATAAAAACTGATTGTCACTATAGTACACACAAACCCTTGTACTTAGGGAACAACGGAAATGTAAATCTTTGTGAAACAGTGAACTATTTCTCCTGTATATGGACTAGTGGTTCCCATGATCCAGTTAGTGGTACCGACCCCTATTATCCCTTTTAGGTTTAAAGAGAACGGAGACTGAACGTGGTTTTGGCGAATGTTTACCCAGGAAGACACTTGCAAATGGAATTTATAAATATTTTCTCTGGCCCAGCGCCCAACCAATAGGGGTGTACAAAAAATCTCTGGGTTTGTGTTATAAATTGCACACACAGTGTCCACCGAATACAGTGCATACATTTAACTCATTCCCCTACCCCACATATATATTATCTATATATTATATATATATATTCCACACACAAAGTACACACGCACAAACAGTACGACCGTACCACACAGTCACAGACCAATACACACAATAGTACATCACATAACACGACCAACAGATCATCACCATACGTAACCATCACACATTTAATCATACACACAGTTACAACAACATACATACAGCAGTACAACACGACATACACACAGTACAACTTCACAGTACACGTACAGCACATAGCCGTAATACAACCATACACACTTACAGAACAACACCATACACCACATAACCGTCTCAACACACGTCATACAAACACGTACAGATCATCACCAATTACAGACCATACAAACAGTACCACATACACACAGTACAACACCATACCCAGTTACAACCAACCAATTCACACAGTACAACTACACAATAACACATAAACACAGAACACACATACAACGAACACATACACACGTACAGTACAGACCGTCACACAGTCACACCTAAACACGCAAACAGTACGACTGCAACACCAGGCTACAGACCATACCAACGTACAACCATACACACAGTACAGAACCATACACACTCAGTACAGATCAACAAGTACAGACCATACACACATTCACACAACCAGTACACACAAAGTACACACCATACACGTACAGCAGCCATACCACATAGTACGACCAAAAGTACAACCAGTACACAAATAAACATCACATACGACCAATACACAGACTGCACACGACATACACCACACATTACCAACCATACACACAGTACAACCATACACACAGATCACAGACATACACCGTACACAATCCATACACACAGTACAGACCATACACACAGTACCGACTCATACACACAGTACAACTACAACATTACACACAGTACACACCCATACACGCCCCACAGTAACAAAAAAAAACCATACAACACAGTACCCACACCCGTCACACAGTCAGTGCTCAAAGTACAACAGTACAAAGTAAACACATACACACAGTACGACCGTAAACAACCAGTCACACCATACACAAACAGCAACACACCCGTACACACGTACAGACCATACACACGTACAGAACCATACACAAGTCAGACCATACAAACATACACCCATACACAGTACCAACCATAAACACAGAACACACAGCACAGACCATACACCAGTACAGACCATACACCAGTACAGGACCATACAAACAGTACAGACGTACAAACAGTACACACAGTCCAGACCATACAAACAGTACTCACACCATACACACAGTACAAACAAACCGACACACAGTACAGACCATACCAACCAGTAACAAGACCATACACCACAGTACAGACCATACACCCACCGTACAACACATTACAGACCATACAACAGTACAACCCCATAATACACAACCCACAGTAACACATACCACAGTACAACACAAACATAGCCACAAGCACACACATTCACACAGACCATACACACGTAAACACAGACCATACAAAAAACCATTACAGACCGTACAAACATACAACACAGTAACAAACCACCAACCATCACACAGTACACAACACCATACACAGCAACACACATAACAGACCTCCACAACATTACGACCATGACGGGAGCACAGTTACGAACCGTACAACGTAAACACACAGTACACACCATACACACAGCACACACAGTACAGACCAACACACAGTCCACACATACACACAGTACAACCATACACACAGTACCAGACCATACAAACAGTTCACACCATACAACACGTTAACACACCATATTACAAACAGTACCACCATACAAACATACACACCATAACACACAGCACAGACCATACACACAGCACAGACCCATACCACCAGTACAGAACCGTACACACAGTACACACCATACACACAGTAAACACCATACAACCACGTACAACACACCATAATACACAACAGTAACCACCATACACAAACATAGCACACAGTAAACACATACCACCATACACAACAGTACACACACAACCATACAACACACATAACCACACCATACCAACACACAACAGTAACAGACCAACACAACTACACCCAGTACCACTCCATACACACAGTAAACCCATACACAACATAACACACAGTAACACCCTATACACAACATACACACAGTACACACCATACCCCCAGTAAACCCCATACACACAGAAACACACATTACCCCCATATCACACAGTGTAAACAAAGTACATACGTACACAAAGTAAAACACCATAAACACACATACAAGTAACACAAAACACCATAAACAAACACACACACACAGTATATTTGTATATACTAACAGACATAAATAAGCCAGATCATTAGAATTAAAACTGGCTAACTTTTACTTAATGTTAAATCTTTCCCACTAGTGATTCACTCCACCGCAAAAACCCGCATAACCATGATTTACCCACTGTGGGCCAAGTGAACCGTCACACTGGACTGGGTGAGCGGGATGGTCCCCAGGCCGAAGCCATCACTTTAGTATTCCCAGGTCCCCTATTATTCGGCTGCAACAGTTTTACACAGAAAGTGGCGGAGCCAGAAACAGGTCAGCCCTGGAAGGGCGACGCATGTGAATCGCAGATTCTCTGTCTGTTTCTCTTTTTGGTGAATAAATGGAAATTCTCCCAAATGTGGAATGTCATTAACATTCTACAGACAGTTCCACGATCAGGATTTTCCTCTCTCCCCATGGATCTACATTCCTATTGTGCTCCATGTAGAGACAAAGTGGCTTAGATACAGTATGCGCTTGATCTCCGTCTCTAAACGCTCTACACATGGCCGACTTGCAAACCAATTCACTGATCGATTATTGATGGTCCTGTCGGGCTGACAGTGACACTGTGGATATTTCACAAATTATGATGGTGAATATATAATCGTGTGGTGACCCCATTGCCTACAGTAGAAACGCACACACGTTCACTACTACTGGAAAAATTGAACCCTCTATGGCTGCAAACATTTAAAGAGACAGTAGCGCCAGCCCAGGATCTTCTATACATATTTTCTTCTTATTACTTATCAGACATTTGTGAGCTGAAAGACCCAGAATACTGTTTCTAATTGGCAGAAGAACGGGGCGCATCGCCATATTCACCCTTCATACCCATTAGAATGGTAAATAATTGCATTGTAGTCCGGGAAGATGCAGTGATGTAGTATGTTCTCTAATCTCTCTGGGTCTCGCTCTTCCAGGGATCAATAGAGTCACAAATAGATCATAAGAAACATAAAAATGAAAAATGGCTCCGCACCTGCTCACGACAGTCCGTCCATGACCCTAACAAAGGTCACATACAACTGGGTAATAACTACAGGTTACGGGTCCTTGTAAGCATACTACATGTTTTCCTGACTTATAACCCAGAACTGTGGATTTAAAACAATATATCAGTTTGCCAACAAAATACATTCATAAAAGTACTTACACAAGGACTGTCCACCCCCTCACAACTGTTTTTATGGCCTGGGCATGTCTCTGTGTGTTTCCATCCCAGAAAGAGAGAAAAAGAGCCTCATCCATCAGATCTCCTCTGTACTAAGGGGAGGGATCGGGTTTACTTTTGTATCCTTGTGAATAAAGGGGAGGGATCAGTTACTTTTGGTTCTCTGTGATAAGGTAGGATCAGAATACTTTGTATCCTCTCTAGTGATAAGGGGAGTGGATCGGTTACTTTGGTATCTCTGGATAAGGGGATGGATCGGTTACTTTGGTATCTCTGTGATAAGGGGAGGGATCGGTTACTTTGTCTCCTGGTGATAAGGGAGGGATTCAATACTTTGTATCTCTTCTGTGATAGGGGAGGGAGGGGATCGGTTTATCTTTTGTGTATCTCTCTGTCTTCTGTGATAAGGGGAGGGATCGTTTACTTGTATCTCTTGTGAAAGGGAGGGATCAGTTACTCTTTGTAAATCTCTGTGATAAGGGAGGGAATCAGTTTACTTGTGTAATCTCTTTTGATAAGGGGAGGGATTCAGTACTTTGTATCGTCTCTGTGATACGGGAGGGATCAGTTTTTACTTGTATCTCTGTGATAAAGGGGAGGGATCATTTTATTTGTATCTCTGTGATAAGGGGAGGGATCAGTTACTTACTTTGTATCTCTCTGTGATAGCGGGAGGGATCAGTTTACTTTGTATCTCTCTGTGATAGGGAGGATCGGTTACTATGTATCTGGTGATAAGGGGGAGGGAATTCAGTTACTACTTTTGTATCTCCTGTGAAGAAGGAGGGATCATTTACTACTACTTTGTCATCTCTGTATCAGGGGCGGAAGCAGTACTTTGTGTCTCTCTTGCTAAGGGGGAGGGATCGCTCTTTGTAGCTCTGTGCTAAGGGGAAGGGATCAGCTACTTTGTATCTCTGTGAAAGGGGCGCAGGGATCAGTTACTTTGTATCTCTGTGATAAGGGGAGGGATCAGTTTTACTTTGGGTATCTCTCTGTGATAAGGGGGAGGGATCATTTTACTTTGTATCTTCTCTGTGATAATATAACTTTGTATCTCTGTGATAAGGGGAGGGATCGTGTTACGATGTAGTCTGTGATAAGGGGAGGGATCGGTTACTTTGTTCTCTCTGTGATAAGGGGAGGGATCAGTTACTTTTATCTCTGGATAAAGGGGGGAATCAGTGTTACTTTGTGTCTCTCTGTCTCTGTGCTACGGGGAGGGATCAGCTACGTTGTATCGTCTGTGATATAGTGGAGGGATCAGCTACTTTGTATCCTGTGATAAGGGGAAGGGTCAGTACTTTGTATCTCTGTTATAAGGGGAGGGATCAGTTCCTTTGTATCTCTGTACCTAAAAAAGGGTAGGATCGGTTTCTTTGTATCTCTGTACTAGAGGGGAGGGATCGGTTACTTTGTATCTTGTCATAGGGGAGGGATCGTTTACTTTGGTATCTCTGTGATAAGGAGGTATCGGTTACTATTGTATCTGTGATAAGGGTAGGATTCATTGACTTTGTATCCTTGTGATAAGGGGAAGGATCAGTTACTTTGTATCTCTGTGATAAAGGGAGGGATCAGTTACTTTGCTACTTTGTAATCTCTCTCTGTGATAAGGGGAGGGAATCCAGTTTCTTTGTAATTATCTCGTGTGAATAGAGGGGAGGGATCGTTACTTGTATCTCTGTGATAAGGGGAGATCAGTAACCTTTGTATCTCTCTGTGATAAGAGAGGGTAGTTCATTGTATCTCTTGTCTCTGTGCTAATGGGAGGGATCATGTACTTTATATCTCTGTGATAAGGGGAGGGGTTCAGTACTTTGTATCTCTGTTATAAGGGGAGGGATCGGTTACTTTGTATCTCTGTGATAAGGGAGGGATCAGTTACTACTTTGTATCTCTCTGTGATAAGGAGAGGGATCAGTTTACTTGTATCTCCGTGTGATAAGGGGAAGGCATCAGTTACTTTTGTATCTCTCTGTGATAAGGGGAGGTATCAGTTACTTTGTAATCTCTGTGATAAGGGGAGGGATCATTTACTTTGTATCTCTCTGTGATAAGAGGAGGGATCATTTACTTTTGATCTCTCTGTGATAAGGGAGAGACGTTTATCTTTGTATCTCTCTGTGATAAGGGAGGGATCAGTTACTATGTATCTCTGTGCTACGGGGGGATCAGTTACTTGTATCTCTGTGATAAGGGGGGAATCGTTTGAAACCACCTTGACCTGTACCACTCTTGATAAATAAGAGGAGGGATCAGTTACTACTTTTGTAATCTCTATCTCTGTGCATAAGGAAGGGGAGGGGTGTCAGTTCCTTACTACTTTGTATCTCTGTGATAATGGGAGGGATCATTTTCTACGTTGTATCTCTGGGATAATGGGAGGAGGGATCAGTTACTTTGTATCTCTCTGGTGATAAGGGAGGGATCAGTTACTTTTGTCTCCTCTGTTAAATGGGAGGGATCAGTTACTATGTATCTTCTTTATAAGGGGCAGGGGATCAGTTACTTTGTTATTCACTCTGTGATAAAGGGGAGGGATCAGTAAACTTTGTAACTTTGGGTATCTCTGTGCTAAGGGGGGGAAGGGATCATTCACTTTGTATCTCTGTTATAAGGGAGGGATCATTACTGTGTCTCTCTGTGATAAAGGGCAGGGCTCAGTTTTACTCCTTTGTATCTCTGCGAAAAAGGTAGGAAAATTATCAATCCCAGTATCTTTTCCACCAACAGTCCCCAATACTTTTGCTGCTATACCGTCAATAGAAAAATCCCGATATCCTGAGCAAGTATATGGTCATCCTACCAGTCTAGATATGGTTACTCATCCTACCAGTCTAGATACTGTTACACATCCTACCAGTCTAGATACGGTTACTCTTCCTACCAGTCTAGATACGGTTACTCATCCTACCAGTCTAGATACGGTTACTCATCCTACCAGTCTAGATACTGTTACTCATCCTACCAGTCTAGATACTGTTACTCATCCTACCAGTCTAGATACTGTTACTCATCCTACCAGTCTAGATACTGTTACCCACCCTACCAGTCTAGATACTGTTACTCATCCTACTGTCTCCAGATACATGTCAAGGTTTCAATTCATTGACCCCTTAAATATCTTTCAGTATCCTAGCAGAGGAAGAGATCACAGGCAACAGCTAAATCTAGAGGGACAAATTCAGCCCCAGCCTCTGAGCTGATCTTCTGCATTCCACACATGCCTAGGGTGGGGGGAGCTTCCAGGGTGTCCATGCTGGAGGCTCTAAATAGGCAGCCGGCTCCCATCTGCCCCATAGTCTCCTGGCTTCTTACAAATCTTTGTACTTGTCCAACTGAAAAGGGCTTCACTTCTGTCTGTATGTCTGGCCCTGGTCCAGTTACATTTGCTACTAAAGAACATTTTATTTTATCAATGGTTCAATTAGAATTTGCCAAGAGAAGGTTCGAACTGTCCTGATTACAAATGGCTACACTCCTTATAAACTGTCAGACAAAGTGACTAAGTTACTGATCTCACTTCCTTCTGGTTTGACCAAGGACCTTCCGTAACCAGAAACCCTCATTAAACCAGACCCTCAGTTAGGATGGGGGGGGATAACACATCTCGAATGACATTTAAGGGACACAATCACTCTGTCCAGTAGGATTCAACTCCCCATATAAACCAGTGACTATAGAGTGAAGTTCCCCATAAACTTAAATAAAAGTTACTCCCCAGGAAAGGAAAAAGATTTCAACTTGCCTTAAACAAATCCCAATTGTTCCTACACTGAGCGCTTCCAGATCTTCCTCTTCCTCTGTCCAGCAAATTCCAGAGTCTGTGATGTCACCACAGGCGTCAGTAAAGAGAACGAGGGAGATCCCAGCGCAGTAGCAGAGGGAAAACTGGACTTGGGAGGGTTTTCTTATTATGAATAGTGTTAATTGATAATAGGACGTGGGTGATTATCTTTACACTTTGAATTCTACAACTTTTGAGGTTCTCTTCATTCTCTTAATTGTGCGGGAGCTGCCATACTATGTTCAGTAAATGTTATTTTAAAATGAAAATGAAATCTTTAAAATACATTTTCTTGACTTATAACCCAGAAATTGACCATTCAAAAAATGTATAGCTTCCCTTTATAAAAGGTTCTAAAAGGTCCGTACACGAGCAATCGCTGGCCGACTTCCCATTGGTTTATGGACAACCACGTGCCCATACATTAAAGGAGTAGTTGACACAAAAAGTGAACTCTTCCTTTAAAGCAGTGATTGAAGGCTGGGAGATAAAGGACCTATTCCTTACCTTCCGTTCTTCAATCACTCGACCAGGATCCAGGATCGAAGGTGATTATATTTACCTAGCGCACGATCTACCGCGGCTCAGTTAACTAGTCCCAACCTCTTCCTGGTGTAGTTTCACTATAGCACGCATAATGCGCAATATTGCAAACTATAGTAAACTAAACCAGGAAACGGTCAGCAATATTCAACTGAGCTGCAGTGAATTGAGGCAAATAAACTCGCCTTCCATCCTGGTCGAGTGATTGAAGAACGGAAAGTAAGGAATAGTTCCTTTACAACATATGTGTTATGGGTCGGACCGCAATTGCACAGATCTTAAAGAACTTCTTATAAAGTGTAGGGATCGGATCAGTTACTATGTATCTCTCTGTGATAAGGGGAGGGATCAGTTACTTTGTATCTCTCTGTGATAAGGGGAGGGATCAGTTACTTTGTATCTCTGTGATAAGGGGAGGGATCAGTTACTTTGTATCTCTGTGATAAGGGGAGGGATCAGTTACTTTGTATCTCTGTGCTAAGGGGAGGGTCAGTTACCTTGTATCTCTGTGCTAAGGGGAGGGACCAGTTACTTTGTATCTCTGTGATAAGGGGAGGGATCAGTTACTTTGTATCTCTGTGATAAGGGGAGGGATCAGTTACTTTGTATCTCTCTGTGATAAGGGGAGGGATCAGTTACTTTGTATCTCTGTGATAAGGGGAGGGATCAGTTACTTTGTATCTCTGTGTGATAAGGGGAGGGATCAGTTAGGAGGTAGGATTGAACGGTTTCATCTCAGCATGTCCAATATCCTTTTGCCAGGCTAGTGTCCTGGGCTCCTCTGTTTTAAAGATAGAGCTGAAGTAGTGATGAAGTCAGGCAGAGACTGTTTTCTTTATGTTATTCCTCACTGAAATGATTTCGGTAGAAGGAATTATCAATTCAACCTCCGAACACTGGGTACTTTTCATTCCAGCAATTTTTTAACTTTTATTTATTCTGTTTAACTGAGTAACGGGGGGTAACGGGGAGTAACGGGGGGTAAACACGCTTTGTCTTATCTCTCGTTCTTCAGTAAAACTTACAGGAGAGGAGGAAGAACTTACCTGGATCGCTCCAGTGCCACTGACATTCTCCGACACCCCCCAGTCCTTTGCATTGTGCAGGTATGGGCACACAGTGAAGAGGAGCCTGGCAGAGAAGCCAGTTTTATGTTTCACGTTTCCCTCCCGTTGCTCAGTTAAAGAGAATAAATGAAAGTTACAAAATAGCTGTAAATTTCCATCTCTCCATAGTTCTCCTTATGCAGTGAAGGAAACCCAGAATGTCACTTTCACTACTACCAACTCTCCAGCCATGGGCCCCTTATACCTCCTCGTGTTTGTCAGAATGGAAAGAAATGAAGATAAAGTAAATGCTGAGTCCTGCTTGGTTAAGAAAATACTTAAAATTCCATCCAAATGACTGTTTATTTCTCCCAAATTCCTCCCTACAGAATAATTACAGTAGAAATGGAAAATAAAGATTCCTGTTCTATTCGGCTTCTGGGGTGGGGGAGATGTGTGTATATATATGTGTGTGTGTGTATGTGTGTGTGTATGTACGTGTGTGTGTGTGTGTGTATGTGTGTATATATATATGTGTGTGTATGTCAACCCATAATGTCTGTATAACAGTTACATAGTAACATAGTATTGGAGGTTGTATAAAGACATACGTCCATCTAGTCCAACCTTTATACCCCACCCATAATGTCTGTATAACAGTTACATAGTAACATAGTATTGGAGGTTGTATAAAGACATACGTCCATCTAGTCCAACCTTTATACCCTACCCATAATGTCTGTATAACAGTTACATAGTAACATAGTATTGGAGGTTGTATAACAAACTGGTAACTAAACACAGATTAATAGAAAATGTCTCCCTTCACTTACCAGCAATTCTATGAGCTACAAGTCCTTCTAAATTGTACTGTTCATCCCCTGGTTCTTTGGCTGGAGACTGGGGTTGGGTGGTCACCACAGGTTGCGCAGTATTCTCATGGATAAAAGCCGATAGAGGTGGAATAGACGATGAAGCTGCATTACTGCCGTAGCTGTAACTTCTTGTTAATGATAAGGGTGTCTGCTGATATCCATAAGTAGGGGCAGTTCCTGTATAATAAGGTTCCCTATAGTTATTTAAAGCCCTTTCACTCTCACCAGACCGCGGTGGCTGGTAAATCCCAGTTGAGTACGTTCTGGACACTGGCTCAGCTGGTAGGTGAGTGGGACTATGGGAAGTTCCAACACTCTGACCCATTCCAGGTGTGGCACTGACATAGACATTGCTTGGCCTTTGAGAAGCCACCTGTGCATCAGGCTGGCTGTATATACCAAGTAATGGCTGGGCAGAAAATGATCCTCCCACCGGTAGAGCTCTTTCCTCTCTGGCGGCGACTGGGACACTTTGCGATTTGGGAATCTGGGAGAATGAAGGATCAAGATCCAGCATGAGCATGTTAAGTGCTTCGATAGACTGTTCAATCTCCTTCTGAGAAGCCATTTGTGGGAACTCTGGGATGCTGTGGCTCTGGGTTACAGCCTGGAAAGTGCTTGGCTGTGGGCTAGGACTAACATAAAGGTTGTCACAAGTCCCATCCTGTTGCCGTGAAGAAGGTCTACTACCAGTCTGTTGCCATGAGTTGAGGCCCCTCTGCACTGCTTCTCTACTGCTAATGCTGCGGGCCGGCGCTTGTGGCATTTGTGACATGGTTTCCAATTTCCCCGGCTCTCCGGCTGTGAATGACTGTGAGCGGCACATTCCATTTGGATCATAAGAATACAAGTGCTTTTGTGTTAAAGACGATGGTTGTAGTTGGCCCCAATTAGAGGTTACTGGCTGATTGACTTGATAAGTCACCAGGTTCTCCTGGGCAGACACAGATGGTCTCATCTGGATCCGCATATCATGAGGAGCCATGGGGCCTGTGTATGGATACCCACCATTAATCATGGTCTCTTTCCCATTAAAACTATGCTTGTACAGCTGATCAATGCCGTTCACTGCGGCTGAACTGTTGGTTAAGGTCAAATTAAGAGGAGAAGAATCCTGGAAACCAGTCTCACTGACGTTTGGGGTAACATCAAACGATGATAAGGTCCCAAAACTCCCAACACTATTCACATCGTGGTTGGGCAAGTCATCATCCAGAATGTCTGTCTCCCTTTCTGCCGGTGGGGATGTTCTTTCCCCATTGACGTGTACCTGAGCCGGAACAACATGGAGCATCCCTCCCGGTACACCCGAACCGGTATTTAAATTGTGCATCTGTCCTTCGCTCTCTAGCCCAAAGCCACTAAGAAGCCGTTCAAGCTCTTGCTTCTCCTCGGGTGTCAACCCTTGGTTGGCAGCTGCAGTGGCCGTTTGCTCATCTGTCTTGTCAGTTTTGGTGGAAGCCGTTGAGTTTCCCGAGTCGCTGCTCACGGACAGGGTGTGCTCGATATGATTGGGTGCAGCAGACAAGGGGATTCCGCTGGCATTGACCGTGCTGGTGCTCCCGTTGGTCGACTCTTTCTTTTTTACTTTGGCGTAGAGGCTTCCATCTAACGGGCCTTGCGTGTGTCCAACTTCTGCAAAGAGAAAAAGAGATTTTTAGACTGAATGTCAAATGAAAGACATTTAACAACTGGCACGTTCATTACACATTAATAACCGTCCAGAAAAGAGTCTTACAGCCAAAATGTCTCCTTAAGCAGCCCACGGAAACCTCAACGTTCGCTTTTGTTTCCAATAACAGGATAAGAAGCCCTGAAATCCCCGTCAATACCACTTGCAGGTTAGAAATCGAACACGTTTCTCATTTAAACTCCTTCTCTGTCCCCGCTCCAAGCACTTTCATGGTGAGATAATGGAAGGTGGAGAACGTTATGGATTTTTGGCCAGATCAGAGGCTGGAATGGTTCCTTACTGAGAAGAGGGGGAAGTTTTCTAGAAACTCCAGCCCAATGCAAAATGAAATCCCCACCCTAAAGTAGAGTAACTGCCGGTTAAAATGACGCATCCCTTCCATGAAATTCCTAAATAAAAACAAACTTGGCTACTTCTAATTTAAGGGGCTTATACTGAATTAAAGGAAACTGTGGTCTCAACGTACAACCCAATGAAAAGAATCTGTCATGTCTTTCAAACAAGCCTGGACTGATTTTTCTAGCTGCTTTGAATCTTAAGTTATAGACTGCAAAGCTGTGTAATAAGCCCCACCCCCTAAAAACCAATCTTTTATAAATCTAACATTCTCTGCCATTTCCTCTGTCTATGGGGCTTATGATGCAGCTGATGATGCTCTGTCCCAGCAGTAGGATACAAATGGGCATGCTCAAGCCAGGGGCTGGCAGGTGATGTTGCAGCTCACTGTGTAAGCAGGAAGCACAGCCCTTTATACTGCTGTAACTTTGGATACACTGCAGCTGGATTCATTTTAATGGTAGGTTGATACTAGATGGAGAGCACAGTTCCCCCGTAGATTGATTTGTTTGAGCCTAACAAGGTCTGGATTGGCTGGGTCAAGGGGCAATTAGTCAAACAGGAATATTCAGGGTATAATTGTGATATAACAATTTGTCCTAGTTTGTACTTAGGGATCCGATAAACAGATGTGCAGTTCCAGTGCGGCAGTTCCATAAAAACTGATTTGTCACTATAGTAACAACACAAACCCTTGTACTTAAAGGACAACTGGAAATGTAAATCTTTGTGAAACATTAACTATTCTCCTGTATGGACTAGTGGTTCCCATGATCCAGTTAGTGGTACCCCCTATTATCCCTTTTAGGTTTAAAGAGACGGAGACTGAACTGGTTTCTGGCGAATGTTTACACAGGAAGACACTTGGCAATGGGAATTTAGAAATATTTTCCTGGCCCAGCGCCCAACCAATAGGGAGTGTACAAAAATCTCTGGGTTTGTGTTCTAAATTGCACACACAGTGTCACACGAATACAGTGCATACATTTAACTCATTCACCTACCCCACATATATATATATATATATATATATATAGACATACACCACAGTGTTAACAACAAGAGTTACAAAAACAGACACAAAGTAACACCATATAAACACAGTACACACCATACACACAGTACACACCATACACACAGTGTACACAAATACAAACAGTACACAAAGTAAACACCATAAACACAGCAAACAGTACAGGACTGTCCACCAGTTACAGACCATTACACACAGTAAGACCATACCCATACAACATACCGGACGGGTTTTTTTTCCACACACAGACGTACCCTACCAGCAGATACAAGCATACACACACAACGACGAGGTTAAGGGAAATCGATACGCAACACATGACAAGTAGACAGAAGAAGCATACACAGACACCACAGCTCACCCCCCACGGACCCCTACACACAGGTAAAGATCATACACACAGTACACACCATACCCACAGTACACAGAAGCATACAAACACAGTGTAAACAAGTACAAACAGTACACAAAGTAAACACATAAAACAATAGCAACGATTACGAGACGCACACACAGTAAGAGGACATACAAACACACTGTAATCATAGGGCCCTCACTACTCACTCTCTTCAATACAACACGTACCGACCTACACACAGTACAAGATTCATCACCAGTACAGACCTAAA
>JAACNH010000140.1:28274-84808 GCA_019447015.1 Hymenochirus boettgeri
CACAGTAAACACCATACACAACATACACACAGTAAACACCATACACAACATACACACAGTACACACCATACACACAGTAAACACCATACACACAGAACAAACAGTACACACCATACACACAGTGTAAACAAAGTACAAACAGTACACAAAGTAAACACCATAAACACAGCATACACAGTAAACACCATAAACACAGCACACACAGTATATTTGTATATATACAGACAGAAATAGCCAGATAATAGATTAAAACTGGTAACTTTAATGTAAATCTTTCCCACTGTGATTCACTCCACCGCACCCTCATAACCAGGATTTACCCTGTGGGCAAAGTGACTCACACTGGACTGGGTGAAGCGGAGATGGTCCCAGGCCAGAAGCCACACTCAGTCCCAGGTCCCTAATCGGCTGCAAAAGTGGCGGAGCCAGAAAACAGGATCAGCCCTGGAAGGGCGACGCAATGTGAATCGCAGATTTTGTCTGTTTCTATTTGTGGTGAATAAATGGGAAATTCTCCCAAATGTGGGAATGTCATTAAAATTCTACAGACAGTTCCACGGATCAGGATTTTCTCTCTCCCATGGATCTACATTCCTATTGTGGCTCCATGTAGAGACAAAGTGGCTTAGATACAGTATGCGATTGATCTCCGGTCTCTAACGGCTCCTACACATGGGCAGACTTTGGCAAACCAATTCACTGATCGATTTATTGATGGTCTGTCGGCTGAAAGTGACACTGTGGATATTTCATTATGATGGTGAATATATATCTGTGTGGTGACCCATTGACTACAGTACGAAACGCAGACACGTTCCACTACAGACTGGGAAATTGAACCCTCTATGGCTGCACATTTAAAGAGACAGTAGCCCAGGATCTTCATAGAAATATTTTCTTCTTATAACCTTATCAGACATTTGTGAGCTGAAAGACCCAGAATACTGTTCTAATTGCAGAATGACGGGCGCATCGCCATATTTCACCCTTCATACCCATTAGAATGGTAAATAATGCATTGTAGTCCGGGGAAGGAATGACAGTGATGTAGTGATGTTCTCTAATCTCTCTGGGTCTCGCTCTGTACAGGGATCAATAGAGTCACAAATAGATCATAAGAACATAAAAATGGCTCCTGCACCTGCTCACAGACAGTCCGTCCATGACCCTAACAAAGGTCACAACTGGGTAATAACTACAGGTTACGGGTCTTTAGCATAACATACATGTTTCCTGACTTATAACCCAGAAACTGATGATTTAAACAATATATCAGTTGTCCAAAAAAATACGTTCTAAAATATATCTTAAGACAAAGGACTGTCCACCCCCCACACTGTTTTATGGCCTGGGCATGCTCTGTGTGTTCCATCCCCAGAAAGAGAGAGAAAGAGCAGCTCTCCAATCAGATCTCTCTGTACTAAGGGGAGGGATCGGTTACTTTGTATCTCTGTGATAAGGGGAGGGATCAGTTACTTTGTATCTCTGTGATAAGGGGAGGGATCAGATACTTTGTATCTCTCTGTGATAAGGGGAGGGATCGGTTACTTTGTATCTCTCTGTGATAAGGGGAGGGATCAGTTACTTTGTATCTCTGTGATAAGGGGAGGGATCAGTTACTTTGTATCTATGTGATAAGGGAGGGATCAGTTACTTTGTATCTATGATAAGGGGAGGGATCAGTTACTTTGTATCTCTCTGTGATAAGGGGAGGGATCAGTTACTTTGTATCTCTGTGATAAGGGGAGGGATCAGTTACTTTGTATCTCTGTGATAAGGGGAGGGATCAGTTACTTTGTATCTCTCTGTGATAAGGGGAGGGATCAGTACTTTGTATCTCTGTGATAAGGGGAGGGATCGTTACTAGTATCTGTCGATAAGGGGAGGGATCAGTTATTTGTATCTCTGTGATAAGGGGAGGGATCAGTTATTTGTATCTCTGTGATAAGGGGAGGGATCAGTTACTTTGTATCTCTGTGATAAGGGGAGGGATCAGTTACTTTGTATCTCTGTACTAAGGGGAGGGATCGGTTTCTTTGTATCTCTGTACTAAGGGGAGGGATCGGTTACTTTGTATCTCTGTAATAAGGGGAGGGATCGGTTACTTTGTATCTCTGTGATAAGGGGAGGGATCGGTTACTATGTATCTGTGATAAGGGGAGGGATCAGTTACTTTGTATCTCTGTGATAAGGGGAGGGATCAGTTACTTTGTATCTCTGTGATAAGGGGAGGGATCGGTTACTTTGTATCTCTGTGATAAGGGGAGGGATCAGTAACTTTGTATCTCTCTGTGATAAGAGGAGGGATCAGTTACTTTGTATCTCTGTGCTAAGGGGAGGGATCAGTTACTTTATATCTCTGTGATAAGGGGAGGGTTCAGTTACTTTGTATCTCTGTGATAAGGGGAGGGATTGGTTACTTTGTATCTCTGTGATAAGGGGAGGGATCAGTTACTTTGTATCTCCCTGTGATAAGGAGAGGGATCAGTTACTTTGTATCTCTGTGATAAGGGGAAGGGATCAGTTACTTTGTATCTCTGTGATAAGGGGAGGTATCAGTTACTTTGTATCTCTGTGATAAGGGGAGGGATCAGTTACTTTGTATCTCTGTGATAAGAGGAGGGATCAGTTACTTTGTATCTCTGTGATAAGGGGAGAGATCAGTTACTTTGTATCTCTGTGATAAGGGGAGGGATCAGTTACTATGTATCTCTGTGATAAGGGGGGATCAGTTACTTTGTATCTCTGTGATAAGGGGGGAATCAGTTACCTTGTACCTCTGTGATAAGAGGAGGGATCAGTTACTTTGTATCTCTGTGATAAGGGGAGGTGTCAGTTACTTTGTATCTCTGTGATAATGGGAGGGATCAGTTACTTTGTATCTCTGTGATAATGGGAGGGATCAGTTACTTTGTATCTCTCTGTGATAAGGGGAGGGATCAGTTACTTTGTATCTCTGTGATAAGGGGAGGGATCAGTTACTATGTATCTCTGTGATAAGGGGAGGGATCAGTTACTTTGTATCTCTGTGATAAGGGGAGGGATCAGTAACTTTGTATCTCTGTGATAAGGGGAGGGATCAGTAACTTTGTATCTCTGTGATAAGGGGAGGGATCAGTTACTGTGTATCTCTGTGATAAGGGGAGGGATCAGTTACTTTGTATCTCTGCGAAAAAGGGAGGGAGAAATGATCAATCCCAGTATCTTTTCCACCAACAGTCAATACTATTTGCTGCTATACAGTCAATAGAAAATCCCATACTTGAGCAAAGTAATATGGCAGCTCCCTCCCTGCATGTAATGAATTAGAGAGTTCACCTTAGGATAAATTGTAAAAACCAGACATTTTCTTTAAGAATCTAAAATCTTAAACCCTGGGGTTGGTTTGGGTATTTCTATAAATAATAAACCTCTCTGAGGTGAAACACGTCTGTCATTCGGGTAAATAGACAATAAAATAACCGGATTATGAGAGATAAAAAGATTTAAATGTTGATGGATCCCAACATGAGTAGGACACATGGAACCACATGATCCACGCTGCGTGTACTGACCTGACCACATGTACAGGAGAATCTCTGCTCCCATTGGCTTCTGGAGAAAGTACATCCATGTGACCTAGAGATATGATAATTCCCAGCCACTTGTTACAATGAAGGACAGATTGTGATTTGTAAACTACAACTCCCAACTTTCCATTGATACACAAATGAAACTCGCTTCTTTCCCATCATTCCCTTTGCATTTCTTACACACAAAATAAAACCTCACAACTAAAAATAGTGAAAACGTCATATTGTGCTTCATGTCATCCAGGAAGAATAAAAGACAGCGGAACACATTGGCTGTGCTGCCATACTGCATGGACTGGTTTTAATAGGTGCTATAGCATTTCAATCTGTGCAAATAATCCACGATCGAGGGGATGTGGTGAAATACAAACAATCTTTTGGGGGTTAAGGGTTTCCATGGAAATCGGACTGGGTATAAAATCCAAAAGGAATGTCGTGTCTGAATTCCTGGCATGTTTATGGATGAGACTATGGGTCTTGGTAACTCAAATTCATCATTAGACAAACCTAAAAGTATTAGTACAAGTTACATCTGTGATTTTACACATCTGTACAGATATAGATGGACGAGACAGTATTAGTACAAGGTACGTCTGTGATCTTACACACCTGTACAGATATAGACGGACTAGACAGTATTAGTACAAGGTACGTCTGTGATCTTACACACCTGTACAGATATAGCCGACCAACAGGATTAATTACAAAGGTCCGTCTGTGGGATCTTGACACATCTGACAGATATAGATGGACCAGACAGTATTAGTACAAGGTACTCTGTATCTTACACTCTGTACAGATATAGACGGACTAACAGTAGTATACAAGGTACGTCTGTGATCTACACTATGTACCTATAAGAACGACCGCGACAGTATTAGTCAAGGACGATCGTGATCTTACACATCTGTACAGATATAGACGGACCAGACGTATTAGTACAAGTAACGTCTGATTCTTAACATCGTACAAGATATAGAAGACGGACCAGACAGTAAATTAGTAACAGTACGCTGTGAATCTTACAATCATCCGGTACAGATATAGACGGACCAGAACAAGGATTAGTACACAGGTACGTCTTTGACTTACCCATCTGTACAGATATAACGACCAACAGTATTAGTACCAAGGACGTCTGTGATTTACACAATCTGTACGTATAACGGACCAGACATTATTAGTAAACAGTACGTCTGTGATCTTACACATCTGTACAATATAGACGGACCAGACATGATTAGTACAAGGTACTCTGTGATCTACACATCTGTACCAGATTCTAGTAGACAGACTAACCGTATTAGTTACACAGGTACGTCTGTGACTTCACACATCTGTACATATAGACGGACCAACAGTATTAGTACACAGTACGTCTGTGCTCTTACACATCTGTCACAGATACAAGACGGACCAGAAAGATTGTACAGAGGTACGTCTTTAATCTTAACACATCTGTACATATATAGACGGACCAGACCGTTTTTAAGTACAAGGTACTGACCTGTGTATCTTACACAGCTGTACAGATCATAGCGGGACCAGACAGGATAGTAACAACTACGTCGGTGATCTTAACCATCTGTACAGATAGAGACGACCAGACAGTATTAGTAAAGGTACGTCTGTGATCGTACACACTGTACATATATAACGGACCAAACAGGATTAGTACAGAGGATCACGTCTGTGTCTTACACATCGTAAGATATAGATGGACCAGACCCAGAATTAGTAAAGGTCGTCATGTGATCTTACACTCTGACAGAATAATGGCCCGACATGATAAGTACAAGGTAACGTACTGTGATCTTACACCTCTGTACACGATATGATGGACCAACCGGATTAGTACAATCGTCGGTGATCTTACACCCTCGTACAGATATAACGGACCAGAAGCAGGATTAATACAAAGGTACCGTCTGTGATCTTACAGCATCGGTACAGATAATAGAGAGGCCAGACATTATTAGTACACAATGGTACGTCTGTGATTTGACACATCTGTACAGATTATAGACCGGACCATAAGGATTAAGTACAAAGGTCCGTCTGTGATCTTACACACTGTACAATATAGAACGGACAGACGTATTAGTACAAAGGTAACGCCTGTGTCTTACACATCTGTACAGATAATAGACGGACCAGACAGTATTAAGTACAAGTACGTCTGGATCTTACACACCTTTACAGATTATATACGGACCAGACAGTATTAGTACAAGGTACGTCTGTGATCTTACAACATCTGCCATACAGACTAGACGACTAGACAGTATTAGTACAAGTACTCTGTGATCTTACAACTCTGTACAATATAGACGGACCAGAACAGTATGTAAATGTACGTCGGTGATCCTTACACATCTGTACAGATTAGAGGACCAAACAGGATTAGTACAAGGGTACGCCTGTGATCATTACCACATCTGTCATCAGATATAGACAGACCAGACCAGGATTAGTACAGAGTTACTCTGGGATCATTTACCATCTGAACAGATTAGATGGACCAACATATTAGTACAAGGTTCTGTGATCTACACATTGTCAGATATAGACGGACTATAGACAGGTATTAGTACCGTACGTCTGTGGGGGCCCCTTTTACACATCGTACAGATATCGACGGACTCAGACAGTAATTAAGTACAAGGTACGTCTGTGATCTTACACTCCTTAGCAATATAGACGACCAGACAGTTTAGTACAAGTTATACGTCTGATCTTTACACATCTTGTACAAGATATGACGGACCAGAAACAGTATTAGTACAAGGTACGTCTTTGATCTTTACACATCTGTACGATATAGACGGACCCAACAGTAGTAGTCAAGGACGTCCTGTGATCTTACACATCTGTAACAGATATAGACTACCAGACAGTATTCGTACAGGTCGTCTGTGATCTACAACATCTTACAGATATAGCGACGGACCAGACAGTTAGTACCAGGTAACGTCGTTGATCTCTACACACATCTGTACAGATAGACGGACCAGACAGGAGGAGTACAAAAAAAATGTACAGTCCTGTGATCTTACCCATGCGTAAACAGTATAGACAGCCTAGACCGTATTAGTACAAGTACGTCTGGTGGAGCTTCACAAACATCTGTACAGATATAGAAGACTGACCCGACGTATGAGTACACAAGGTACGTCTAGTGATCTTACAACACCCTGTACAGATGACAGACGGACAGAAGTATTAGACAAGGTCTCTGTGATCTTACACAATCTGTAACAGATTAAGACGACGACAAGTATGAGTGCAGGTCGCTGTGATCTGTACACAGTCTGTACAGATATAGAACGGAACTAGACAGTATTATACCAGGTAAACGTCTGTGAATCTTAACACATTCTGTACAGATATAAGACACGGACGCAGAAGTATTGTACAAGTACGTCTGTGATCTTCCACACATCTGTCCAGATAATATGGACGACCAAAATGCTTATACAATGACGTCCTGGGATCTTACCCTCTCTGTCAGATATAGACGGACAACAGTATTCAGTACACGCCGCTTGTGATCTTAACACATCGTACAGATAGACGGCCAACAGTATTAAGTAACAGGTACGTCTGTGATCTTACACATCTGTACAATATAGACTGACCAAACAGGTTAGTTTCAAGGTACTCTGTGATCCTTACACTCTGTACGATATAGATGGACCTAGAACAAGGATTAGTACAGAGGTAACGTTCTGTGATCTTACACATCTGTACAATATAGGTGACACCCCAGACAGGATAAAGTACAGGTACTTCTGGATCTTACACATCTGTACAGCTATAGATGGGCCAGACGATTAGTACATAGGTAACGTCTGGTGCTCTTAACACATCTGTACAATATAGACCGACCAGACAGGATTATACAAGGTACGTCTGTAATCTTTATACACCTCGTACAGAATAGACTGACCAAACTTTTAGTACAAGGTACGTCTGTGATTGTACACATCTGTACAGATATAGACGGACCAACCAGGATTAGTACAAGGTACGTTATTCTGTGATCTTACACATCTGATTACAGATTAGACGGAAAGACAGTCTTAGTTACCAGGTACGCCTGTGATCCTTACATCTTCATATTATAGACGGACCAGAACAGTATTAGTACAAGGGAGTTACGTCTGTGATCTTACACACTTGGGGACATGATGATCGACGGACCAGACAAGTAGTTATTACCAGGTACGCCTGTGAATCGTTACCATCTGTACAGATTAGCAGACCAGACGGAGTATACAAGGTACGTCTGTGGCATCTTCACCTCGTACAGATCTAATGGACCAGTACAGTATTAGTACAGGTACGTCCTGTGCTCTTTACACATCTGTAAACCGATATAGACGTACTAGACAGTATTAGTACAAGGTACGTCGTGATTCTTACACATCTGTACGGATATAACGACCATGACAGTATTAGTTACAAAGGTACGTCTGTGCTCTTAGCACATCTGTACAGATATAGAGGACAACAGTATTATTACCAATCGTCTGTGATCTTACGCCAACCTGTACAGATTATAGACGGACTCAGACAGTATTAGTACAGGTTACGTCTGTGAATCTACAACATACTGTACAGAATATAGACGGACCAGACGTAGTAGTACAAGGTAGCGTCTGTGATCCTTACACATCTGTACAGATTAACAGAACCAGACAGGTATTAGTACGGTCTCGGATCTTACACATATCGTACCAGATATAGAGGACCAGGACAGTATTAGACAGGTCGTCTGTGATCTTACACACGTACAGATAATAGACGGATCAGTACAGGATTAGTACAAGTACCGCTGGTCTTTACGACATCGGTACAGAATAGTACGGACGACCTAGACGTATTAGTACAAGGACTCGGATTCCTGTCAGTAGAAGCACATAAGACAGTCGTATCTACACATCTGTACAGATTAGACGGACCAGACGTATTAGTACAGTCAACGTGGCTGTGATCTTACACATTGTACAGATACAGACGGACCAGACATATTTATTAGTAAAAGGTCACGTTGTGATCTCTACCCATCTGTCACAAGATATAGACGGACCAGACAGTATAGTACAAAAGTTACGTCTGTGATCTTCACATCTGTACGAATATAGTACGGACCAGACAGTATAGTACAAGGTACGTCCGTGATCTTACACATCTGTAGTCAGATATAGACGGACCGTACAGGTATTCAGTACAAGGTACGTCTGTGATCTTACACATGCTGTACAATATATAGACCGGACAAACAGGATTAGTACAAGGTACGTCTGTGATCTTACAATCTGTACAGATATAGAGTTGACAGACCGTATTGACCAGGTCGTCTGTGATCTTACATACACATCTGATACAGATTAAACGGACCAGAACAGTATTAGTACAAGGTACTCATGTGATCTTACCATCTGTACATATAGATGGACACAGACATATTATTACAGGGTACGTCTTTGCACTTACCATCCTGTACAGTATAGATGGACCAACGTATTAGTACAATGTACGTTCTGTGATTTTACACATCTGTACCGATATCGATGGACCAACAGATTAGTACAAGGTACGTCTGTAGCTTACACATCTGTACAGATATAGATGGACAGAAGGATTGAGTAACAAGGTTCGGTAAGATCATCGAGCTCGTCTCCATCTAGAACTGTTGTCTTCTTCAACCTTAAAGTGGAAGACTACCCTATAATGTGTTCTTATTTAAAAAGCGTTTACTAGACGTTCCGTACAAGTTCGGTAAATTTACACCATGTCCACCAAGAAAACATCACACGCTATAAACCAAGGACTGGAGAAACTGTTAGTAGGAGAACACAAGAGTATCCCCACCCAATTTTTTTACGGGACATTTTCTATACGTAGACACAACCAAATCAGATATGCTTAGACTGTCACTGTATGTTAAAGAAATACCAGTTACCTCCTTTATATCTGCCCCCACCCTCCTCGCCTTGGTAACATTTCCCCTGAGACCTCTCAATTACTTTTTCTGGCAAATATAGTGGGGTCACGGTACAGTGAGGGGGCAAGAGCTAAATACGAGGAGATGTCAACTACAGAGACAGTTTCAATCATAGAGATTTCCTCTATGGACACAGAGTTTACTAGATATTCTACTATCTGGGCCGTACCACGTGCACCCAGTATAATAACCACTCCGTCCCCACGTGCCACCCACATAATACCTAGCTCTGTCCAGTGCACCCAGTATAATCACCTGCTCCCAGTATATAACGCAGCTCCGTCCACGTGCACCCAGCATCATAACTGCTCTGTCCCTGCACCCAGTATAATACCAGCTTCTTCCACGGCACCCAGCATAATAACCAGGCTCCGTCCCCGGCACCCCATACTACCTGCTCCGTCCCGTGCACCCATATAATAACCTTCTCTGTCCACGTGCACCCAGTTAATAACCTGCTCGGCGTCCTCCACGTGCACCGCCCCATAAAACCCGCCCGTCCAACGGGCACCAGTATAATACCCTGCTCCGTCCACTGCACCAGGTATAATAACCGTCCTCCGTCCCAGTGCACACAAGTATGAATAACCGCTTCGTCCACGTGCCAAAGTATAATAACCTGCTCCTCCACGTGCCACCCAGTATAATACCAGCCCGGTCCACGTGCACCCGAGCAAATAACCATCTCGGTCCACGTTGCACCCATTATAATAACCACTACGTCCATAGTGCACACGTATAATAACCAGCCTCTGTCCACGTGCACACAATATAATAGACCTGCTTCCGTCCGTGCACCAGTATACTAAAACCATCTCCTTCCACGTGCACCCAGTATAATAACTTGCTCTGTCCACGTGCACACAGTATAATAACCTGCTCTGTCCACCTGCACACAGTATAATAACCTGCTCCGTCCACTTGCACACAGTATAATAACCTGCTCGGTCCACGTGCAATCAGTATAATAATCTGCTCCGTCCACGTGCACCCAATATAATAACCAACCTCATCCACGTGCACCCAGTATAATAACCAGCTCCTTCCACGTGCACCCAGTATAATAACCAGCTCCATCCACATGCACACGGTATAATAACCTGCTCTTTCCACGTGCACCCAGTAAATAACCATCTCCTTCCACGTGCACCCAGTATAATAACTTGCTCTGTCCCACGGATGCACTACAGTATAATAAACCTGCTCTGTCCACCCCGCACACATATAATACCTGCCCGTCCACTTGCACACGTATATAACCTGCTTCGTCCCACGTGCAATCATTATAATAACTGGCTTCTCCGTCCACGTGCAACCCAATATAATAACCACCTCATCCCCGTCACCCTAGTATAGACCACTCCTTAGCTCCTTCCCACCACTGCCACCCAGTATAATAACCAGCTCCATCACATCCACGGTATAATAACCTGCTTGTCCTTCCCACTCACCCAGTATAATAACGCCTCCTTCCGATCCCACGTGCACCCAGTATAATAACCATCTCCAATCCACATGCCCACGGTAAATAACCTGGGGGGCTCTTTCCATCACGTGCAACCCAGTATAATAACCAGCTCCGTGCAATGCACCCAGTAATATAACCAGTTCCTTCCACTGGCACCAGTATAATAACCACTCCTCCCGTGTCGAGTATTATAAACCTGCTCCGTCCACGTGCACCCAGTATAATAACCTGCTCCGCCACGGGCACCCGTATATATACCTCTCCGTCCATGTGCGCACCGCATAATAACCTGCTCCAATGCATGTGCCGTGCAAACGTATAATAACTTCCTCCTTCAACATCGCGCAATATATAATCTGTTGTGGGTCCCGTTGTGGTTACAATCTTCTGTGTCCACTGTGCACCGTAATAGAATCTGTTGTTCCCTTTGTCGGTTTTAATAATCTGCTGTGGATCCACGTGTGTGGCGTACTAACTGCTGTGTCCACGGGTGTCGTTATATATACTAATCTGTTTGTGGTCCACTGTGTGCGGGTATACACTAATCTGTTTGTGTCTTCACATGTGTCGGTATACTATCTGTTGTATCCCGTTGTGGGTTGTGTGTGGGTAGCTAATCGTTGTGTCCACGTGTGTCTGTTCCGAATCTGTTGTGGTCCACGTTGCGGCATAATAATCTGTGTGTCCACGTGTGTGTAGTTACTACTCTGTTGTGTCCCCAACGTGTGTGTGTTCTACTAACTGGTTGTGTCCCACGGGTGCGGCATATATCTGTTTGTGTCCACGTTGTGGTAGTCTATACTAATCTGTTGTTTCCACGTGTGTGTGGTATAAAAACCTAATCTGTTGTGTGTCCACATGTGTGCTGTCTATAATCTGTTGTGGTCCCATGTGTGCAGTATAATATCTGTTGTGTCATGTGTGTTGCGTATAATAATCTTTTGTGTCCCGTGTGGTGCGGTATAATAATCTGTTGTGTCCACGTGTTGCATATAATAATCTGTTGTGTCCACGTGTGTGCGGTATAATAATCTGTTGTGTCCACGTGTGTGCAGTTAATAGCCCGGTACAACAGAAAGTTATGAAATATCAATGTCATAGATGTCATGGTTACAAGTTATTTTCAAACTACAACTCCCCGAATCCCCATTAAACTAATAGAAGTTGCCAGGTGGCCCTGAACCCTCTGATCCAGTGAATCAGACAAACCATTGCTGTCAGGTTTAAACAACGTCACTGGGAAAGTAAACTGGGGGCAACGTAACAACCCCCCCCACACCACACAAGTGGACAAGTGTCCCGAATATTTCCCTGTAGCCGTATTAAAGGAACATTAACACCCCCAGCAGTCAGTCTGGTCCATGGATGTGACTTTCCATCAGTTTTCTGGCTGGGAATCCTCCCTCGCAATCCCAGTAATGTTTAGCGACGACCCACAGCTCCGCACACTGTAGACCCCCCAGACGGGGAAATGGACTCGCCATAGGATTTTTCCAATCCACATACACCAAGACCAACTCAACCAACCAACTCAACCAACTGACCAACTAACTCAACCAACCTACTCAACCAACCAACTCAACCAACCGACCAGCTAACTCAACCAACCAACTCAACCAGCCGACCAACCAACTCAACCAGTCCGACCAACCACCCCTCCAGTTCAGGGTTTAACTATTCCCAGATCCAGGGAGATTCATAGGGAGGCAGAGGTTCACTTTGTGCGAGGAGAGACGTGATGATGGACACAAGAGTTTCAAGAGCAAGAACTCACCACTGAGGCATCAGTAGACGTTCCCTCTCTCCAAGCATTGAGGAATTGGGCAGAGCGTAAACAGCCAGATCCTAGACTCCCTGTCTAATCCAGAATAAAATGAAGGGGGAGAAAGACTGAGAGGAGGAGCGTCTCTCACTTGTAGTTTAACAAACTCTCAGCC
Source organism: Hymenochirus boettgeri (assembly GCA_019447015.1). Taxonomy (NCBI): domain Eukaryota; kingdom Metazoa; phylum Chordata; class Amphibia; order Anura; family Pipidae; genus Hymenochirus; species Hymenochirus boettgeri. The sequence continues at coordinate 41,262 of JAACNH010000140.1, forward strand.
CGCTCAATCATCTGGGGTTTTTTGGCTTCTGCTTCTTCTACTCCGTCTGCCCACAACTTTATCATCACAATGACATCAGAGCAGAGCGCAGTCTGGGGGGGGGGCAGACAGGACAATGTACAGGAAAGGAAACTCACACTATAGGAGGACAATTCAGTGAAGTGGTTAATATTGTGTCTGAAGGTTTAACTCTTCCATTGCCAAGAGGTTCCTATTCTAATTCCTACTCCAAAAACAAAAAAACAAGGCAAGATTGATCTAAGAATGAGAGATTTATATTATACCAGCCAAGTTAATAGCTTAGCTTCCCTTTACCTACCATATACATTAACTTGCTTATCACACTTGTCCTGTTTAATCACTACTACTGTACCTGTTATATCACTCCTGTACCTTTGTATATCACTACTGTCCTGTTATATCCTACTGTACCTTTTATATATTACTGTAACGTTATTATCACTACTGTACCTTATAAATTACTGTACCTGTTTTATATCACTACTGTTCCGTTAATATCACACTACTGAGTAACCTTTTTAATATTTACTGTCCCTGTTATATCACTACTGTAACCTGTTATATCACTACTGTACCTGTTATATCACTACTGTACCTGTTTAATATGACTGTACCTGTTATAACTATTACTGTCCTGTTATATCCCTAACTGTCCCTGTTATAAATATACTGTACCTGTTATATCACTACTGTACCTGTATAATATTACTGTACCTGTTATAACACTACTGTAAAACCTGTTATCCCGAATCACTACGTGTAAGCCTGTTATAATATTACTGTACCTGTTATATCACTCACTACTGTACCTGTTATATCACTACTGTACCTGTTAATCACTCCTGTACCTGTTATCATATTTACTGTACCTGTTATATAATTATCACGACTGTACCTGTTATAATATCACTGTACCTGTTACCATGTTATACACTACTGTACCATGTTTATATTCCTACGTGTACCGTGTTATAATATTACTGTACCTGTTATATCACTACTGTACGTGTTATAATCACTACTGTACCTGTTTATATCACTACTGTACCTGTTATATCACTACTGTACCTGTTATAATATTACTGTACCTGTTATATCACTACTGTACTTGTTATATCACTACTGTACCTGTTATAATATTACTGTACCTGTTATATCACTATGTACGTGTTATATCACTACTGTACCTGTTATATCACTACGTAACCTGTTATATCACTACTGTACCTGTTATATCACTACTGTACCTGTTATAATATTACTGTACCTGTTATATCACTACTGTACCTGTTATATCACTACTGTACCTGTTATAATATTACTGTACCTGTTATAATATTACTGTTAACCTGTTATATCACTACTGTACGTGTTATATCACTACTGTACCTGTAATCACTACTGTACCTGTTATATCACTACTGTACCTGTTATAATATTACTGTACCCTGTTAATCACGTAACTGTACTTGTTATATCACTGACTGGTACCTGTTTATAAATTACTGTACCTTTTATATCAATATCATACACTACTGTACGTGTTTATATCACTACTGTACCTGTCTATATCACTCACGTACTGTACCTGTTATCATCACTACTGTACCTGTTTGATAGATAGTACTGTCCCTGTCGATCACTACTTGTAACCGTTATATCACTACTGTACTGGTTAAATCACTACTGTACCTGTTATCAATATTACTGTAACCTGTATACACTACTGTACCTGTTAATATTCACTACTGTAACCTGTTATATCACTACTGTACTGGTATAATATTACTGTACCTGTTAAAGTAAATCACTACTGTACCTTTATATTCACTACTGACACCTGTTATTCACTACTGTACCTGTTATACATCACACTGTACCTGTTATATCACTACTCGTACCTGTTATATATTCCTGTAACCTGTTTAAAATCACTACTGTCTTGTTATATCACTACTGTAACTGTTATAATTTACTGTACCTGTATATCACGACTGTCCTGTTATATCACTACTGTACTTGTTATAATCACACTGTCCTGTTATAATATTCTGTAACCTGTTATATCCTACTGGTACCTCTGTTTATAATATCACTACTGTTACCTTTTATATCACTACTGTACCTGTTATAATTTACTGTACCTGTTTAATTCACTACTGTACTTGTTTATATCACTACTGTACCTGTTATATATTCCTGTAACCGTTCTAATCCTACTGTCGTGTTATATCAGCTACTGTACCTGTTGATCCTCTACATGTAACACTGTTTATAATCACTACTACTGTACCTGTTAAATATTACTGTACCTGTTAATATCACTACTGTACCTGTTATACACTACTTTCCTTGTTATATCACTACTGTAACCTGTTATAAGATTACTGTACCTGTTTATCTCATCAACTTACTGTACCTGTTATAAATCACTACTGTACCTGTTATAATCACTACTGTCCTAGTTTATCACTTCTTACTTGTTATAAATCACTACTTACCTGTTCTAGATATTAATTTTTTTTCTGTACCTGTTTATAATCGCTACTGTACCCTTTATTCACGACTGTACCTGTTATTAACTACTGTATCCTGTTATCATATTACTGTTACCTGTTTATATCACTCCTGTATCCTGTGATATACACGGTACCTGTTATATACACTACTGTCACCGGTATTATATCACTACTGACCTGTTATATCAGCTCTGTACCTGTTATAAAATATTATACTCGTAACCTGTTATCATCACTACTGTACGTGTTATAATCCTACTGACCTGTTATAATATTACTAGTACCGGTTATATCACTACTGTACCGTTTTAGACTCACTACTGTACCTTTTATCACTACTGTCACTTGTTTATCACTACTGAACCTGTTATAATATTACTGTACTGTTAATTCACTACTGTCCCTGTTAAAATCACTACTGTACCTTTTAGATCACTATGTACCTGTTATCATTTACTGTACCTGTTATATCCTACTGTACCTGTTTAACAATCACTACTGTACCTGTTATAACTCACTACTGTACCTGTTATTCACGACTGTACCTGTTTGTATCACTACTGTACGTGTTCTATCACTACTGTACCTGTTATAATATTACTGTACCTGTTGAATCACTACAACGTGTTATATCACTCTGTACCTGTTATATCACTACTGTACCCTGTGTTAATATTACTTGTACTGTTATATCACTCTCTACTCGTACCTGTATAATCTTACTGTACTGTTGTATATCACTTACTGTACCTGTTATATCACTACTGTACCTGTTATCATATTACTGTCCTGTTATATAATTCACTCCTGTACCTGTTTTATATCACTACTGTACGTGTTATATCACTACTGTACCTGTTATAATATTACTGTACCTGTTATATCACTACTGTACCTGTTATATCACTACTGTACCTGTTATAATCACTACTGTACCTGTTAATAATAATCACTGTACCTGTTATATCACTACTGTACACACCCGCTAGATCACTACTGTACCCCCTATATTCCTACTGTAAACCCTCTATATCACTACTGTCCCCATATAACCTTACTGTACCCGCTATAGCCTTACTGTACCCGCTATAACCTTACTGTACCTGCTATTACCTTACTGTACCCGCTAAACCTTACTGTACCCGCTATAATAACCTTACTGTACCCTCTATACCTTACTCCTGCTATAACCTTCCTGTACCCTCTATAACCGTACTGTACCCCTATAGCCTTACTGTACCCGCTATAACCTTACTGTACCCGCTATAACCTTACTGTACCCTCTATAGCCTTCTGTTACCCGCTTTAAGCCTTACTGTACCCGACCGTACCCCCTACCCGCTATAATATAACCTTACTGTACCCTCTATAGCCTTCTGTACCTCTATGCCTTCACGGTCCCCGCTATATAAGACCTTACTGTAACCCCGCTAATAAGCCTTACTGTAAACCCGCTATAAGCTTACTGTACCCGCATAAAACCTTACTGTACCCCCTTCATAAACCTTACGGTACCGCTATACCTGTACTGTAACCCGCAAAAACCTTACTGTACCCGCTATAACCTTACTGTACCCCTATAGCCTTACTGTACCCGCTATAAAAACCTTACTGTACCCGCTATAACCTTACTGTACCCCTATAGCCTTACTGTACCCCGCTAATAAAACCGTTAACTGTACCCGCTATAAACCTTACTGTAGCGCCGACTAGTAACTTACTCTTTACTGTTACCCGCTATAACCTTACTGTAAAGTAGCCCCTATCCTTACTGTACCCGCTATAACCTTACTGTACCCGCTATAGCGCCTTACTTTCCCCCGCTATACCTTACTGTACCCCGCTATAACCTTACACGGTACCCGCTATAACCTTACTGTACCCTCTATAGCCTTACTGTACCCGCTATAACCTTACTGTACCCGCTATAGCATTACTGTACCCTCTATAACCTTACTGTACCCTCTATAACCTTACTGTACCCTCTATAACCTTACTGTAGTAACCCGCATACCTTACTGTACCCCTACTAAAAACTACTGTCCTCTATAGCCTTACTGTACCCGCTATAACCTTACTGTACCCTCTATAACCTTACTGTCCCCTCTATACCCTTACTGTACCCGCTATAACCCAACCTGACTGATATAACTCCCTATACCTTACTATAACCCCGTATAATACAAACCGTTACTTACCCCTATACCTTACTGTACCCTCTAGAGCCTTAACGGTCCCCCGCTATAACCTTCTGTACCCTCTATCCTTACTGTTAACCCCCGCTATAACCGTACTTGTACCCGCTATAAACCCTCCTGTACCCCCCGCTCCTAACCTTACGGTCCCCCCACCCGCTATAGAAGTCAACTTTGTTGCCTTTGGTGTTTACTGCACATTCAGGGTAACTCCATAAAACAAAACATTTGGAACTTTAGTCAATGTCCTGTTTTCAACCTGATCGATTTACCCACAATATTTATCCAAGGCAACAAAGAACACCTGTACAGATATAGACGGACCAGACAGTATTAGTACAAGGTACGCCTGTGATCTTACACATCTGTACAGATATAGACAGACCAGACAGGATTAGTACAAGGTACGTCTGTGATCTTACACATCTGTACAGATATAGATGGACCAGACAGTATTAGTACAAGGTACGTCTGTGATCTTACACATCTGTACAGATATAGACGGACTAGACAGTATTAGTACAAGGTACGTCTGTGATCTTACACATCTGTACAGATATAGACGGACCAGACAGTATTAGTACAAGGTACGTCTGTGATCTTACACATCTGTACAGATATAGACGGACCAGACAGTATTAGTACAAGGTACGTCTGTGATCTTACACATCTGTACAGATATAGACGGACCAGACAGGATTAGTACAAGGTACGTCTGTGATCTTACACATCTGTACAGATATAGACGGACCAGACAGTATTAGTACAAGGTACGTCTGTGATCTTACACATCTGTACAGATATAGACGGACTAGACAGTATTAGTACAAGGTACGTCTGTGATCTTACACATCTGTACAGATATAGATGGACCAGACAGGATTAGTACAAGGTACGTCTGTAATCTTACACATCTGTACAGATATAGATGGACCAGACAGGATTAGTACAAGGTTCGGTAAGAGATCGAGCTAGTCTCCATCTAGAACTGTTGTCTTCTTCACCTTAAAGGGGAAGACTACCCTATAATGTTTTCTTATTTAAAAAGCTTTTACATAGACGTTTCGTAAAGTTCGGTAAATTTACACCATGTCACACGCTATAAACCAAGGACTGAGACTGTTAGTAGGAGAACACAAAGTATCCCACCCACTTACAGGGACATTTCTATACGTAGACACCAGATCAGATATTATTAGACTGTCACTGTATGTTAAAGAAATACCAGTTACCTCCTTTATCTGCCCCCACCCTCCTCGCCTGGTAACATTTCACCACTGACCTCTCAATTTACTTTTTCTGGCTAAATATAGTGGGGTCACGGTACAGTGAGGGGCAGAGCTAAATAAGGAGGGATGTCAACTACAGAGACAGTTCATCATAGAGATTCCTCTATGGACACAGAGTTTACTAGATATTCTACTATCTGGGCCGTCCACGTGCACCCAGTATAATAACCAGCTCCGTCTACGTGCACCCAGCATAATAACCTGCTCTGTCCACGTGCACCCAGTATAATAACCTGCTCTGTCCACGTGCACCCAGTATAATAACCAGCTCCGTCCACGTGCACCCAGCATAATAACCGTATAATAACCAGCTCCATCCACATGCACACGGTATAATAACCTGCTCTTTCCACGTGCACCCAGTATAATAACCAGCTCCGTGCACGTGCACCCAGTATAATAACCAGTTCCTTCCACGGGCACCCAGTATAATAACCAGCTCCATCCACGTGTAGAGTATTATAACCTGCTCCGTCCACGTGCACCCAGTATAATAACCTGCTCCGTCCACGTGCACCCAGTATAATAACCTGCTCCGTCCATGTGCGCACAGCATAATAACCTGCTCCATGCATGTGCGTGCAGTATAATAACTTCCTCCTTCAACATGCGCGCAATATAATAATCTGTTGTGTCCACGTGTGTGGTATAACAATCTGCTGTGTCCACGTGTGCACAGTATAATAATCTGTTGTGTCCACATGTGTGCGGTTTAATAATCTGCTGTGTCCACGTGTGTGCGGTATACTAATCTGCTGTGTCCACGTGTGTGCGGTATACTAATCTGTTGTGTCCACGTGTGTGCGGTATACGTGTGTGCGGTATACTAATCTGTTGTGTCCACGTGTGTGCGGTATACTAATCTGTTGTGTCCACATGTGTGCGGTATACTAATCTGTTGTATCCACGTGTGTGTGTGTGTGATGTGTGCGGTATACTAATCTGTTGTATCCACGTGTGTGTGTGTGTGTGTGGTATACTAAACTGTTGTGTCCACGTGTGTGCGGTATACTAATCTGTTGTGTCCACGTGGTATACTAATCTGTTGTGTCCACGTGTGCGGCATAATAATCTGTTGTGTCCACGTGTGTGTAGTATACTAATCTGTTGTGTCCACGTGTGTGTGGTATACTAATCTGTTGTGTCCACGTGTGTGTGGTATACTAATCTGTTGTGTCCACGTGTGTGCGGTATAATAATCTGTTGTGTCCACATGTGTGCGGTATAATAATCTGTTGTGTCCATGTGTGTGCGGTATAATAATCTGTTGTGTCCACGTGTGTGTGGTATACTAATCTGTTGTGTCCACATGTGTGCGGTATAATAATCTGTTGTGTCCACATGTGTGCAGTATAATAATCTGTTGTGTCCACGTGTGTGCGGTATAATAATCTGTTGTACGGCACACTCCACCGCCCACCCCCCCATACCCCCCCCCCCCACCACCCCGCCCCCCCCCAAATAATGTCTTTCACAACCACGCGCTTTACTAGCTACGTATGAGTGGCTACCGAACAATGAGCACTAGCCAAATGAGCCAGTGACGTTCCGCCCTTATGACAGCTGTCATTTCGTGCCAAGGAAGAGCATAGAAAGAACACGGCTGTGTTAAGCTACAAGATTGGGGAGGCTTATGCAAAGAGCTTTAAAACTTAATGACTTGGGGGTACGAGAGAGGGTGATAATCTATTGCCTAAAGAGATACCGAAATTTTAGTTTGAGGGGTTGGAATAGGCTTTTAAACAACGGAACCAGTAAAGTGCAGTTTAGATAAGAGAGTTCGGTAGGGCCTGTTGATTATAACTGCAAGAGCTAGTGTAGCTGTTATCAGACTCAGACTTTCTTTTTCGAATACCTTGAGAAATTCCCCGTTCATTCAAAGGTTCCTACAAATTTGGCCACCCTGTAGGGGAACATGGGTTACGAATAGAAGGTCAAATAGAGCCCTGTGAGTTAAAAAATGCTTCCATAGCGAAGACCAACAAATATTCAAACCCAGCCCACCCCATATAGTGAAGTACAAGTATGGAGACAAGTAACAGATATTTCTCGCAGAACGTTACCTAGTGCGTATTAGGAAGAAACCCGTATGTAACACATAAACAATCTACTCTAAACACACTGTCTTGGAAACCCTCCCATTGTAAGGGTCAAGTACAGAGCGTTATCTTTCACACACTGAGGGTGTTGTGTTTTAAATTGGTTCGCCCACTCAAACAAGTTATGTTGTTCCTGCTTTTCATTTTACAGCTAACTTAGTGACATACAAGGTGTGTATGTTTGCTCGTAACCTTTTCCACAATTTTTCACTGCAATGAAAGTAAAACATCTAAAGCAGTCTGAACCCCTTCACTTATGAAAATTTGAACATAGACACTAATACTATGTCTGAGACAGTAACCACTATTGCGCACAGTACGCATGAGTGGAATGGAGTACTTCATTCTTTCCTGGATTGCAAATGGCTTCACATAATACACCATCAGTACCAAGCTACTTCTTTGTATTCTTTCTTCGAAAGGTACATGTGAGTACTTCTTTTCAATATTGAAAATGTAATATTACAATTTAATTTACCCATACAGTGGGACCTTGCAGGTTGAACGTCACAAGTGATGCATAGATGATTGAGGATTCCTCGCATTGTATAAAAAAAAACATTACTCACCTAAGAGCAAAGGTCACATAAACCACAGGTAGGACACCGTGTGTTAACTCTTTTTAAGGGTATTCTTCCAAGAGTAAGGTGAAGGCCCAGAAAAGCCATAAAGGCCACTTAGAGACTTGTCTAGGCACGGGACTATAGGCTATGAGTCCCGATGTATCTTTGATGTACTGGGATGCATGTTATGTAATAGTACTTTGCTAAACTAGCCCGCTTCACCGCCCTATCTCCTCACAAGAAAAGCCACACGATCACACATTGCTTCAATTGGATCTGTAAAAGTTCTCCATTCTCTCCACGGTCCTGATCCCCATAGATACGTTTTCGACGGATCTAGCCATGTGTGTGCGTGACGGGGGGAGGCGAGGGACGCCGCGTAAAGTGCGCATGGGCCGGTGGTGGCGCACGTGCGTTGGCGGTGTACCCCGCCCCACCCTGCATTTACTCCCCCTTCTCCGGCGGGCAGGAGCACAGAGTGTCGCTTTCGGGCACTTTTTGTAGGGCTCCGCGAGCTCGCCTTTCCTGGTCCCCCTTACCGGACCCGTTGGGGTGGCCCTGTTATTCTGGGTCCCTCTGCCCTTGCGCCGCTGTGGGGACTGACAGCCGTTACTCTTGCTATTGCTGCCTCCCCCCGGGGGGCTATTCTGATCTACCACTCGTTGAGTCATTGACCCATTTCAATATAGCGGGTGCCACTTTAGGAAATCATTAGTGCAAAAAATAATAACGGTCCCACTCCGCGCCTGGCTCGGACGCTCAGGTTAACACAAAGTGGGACCTCATGGAATAAAAAGATAGAACGGAGCGCTCACTGCTTTTAAGTATTTGGAACACGCAGAAGGCGCTAACGTAAGATACGCACGGGCTAACAGTCGGACTTCAACAAGCTGGAATTTTAAGAGTGGCAAGCCGCAGATAACCGATGATGCTCCCCCTTGAACCTGTGCCCCACGGCTGCGGCACAACAGCGCACAACGTCACAACCCCGATAGATGTTTTTTAACGTCTTATAACCGGGTCAACAACAATGCGGCTGAATGGGGCCCCTTAAATATTGGAGACTGAGCCCTGTGTCTCCTTCTGCGGTGTTGGGCCGACACGCCACGGCTGCCAGACCCGGCCCTGATCCTCTGCGGTAAACCGTTTCCGTTTTACATCAGGTTTTTTTACTGTGTTGATGAATGCACTTTAGCAGCCCCTAGTGTGGAGGGAGGTAACCATGTGGGCTCGGGCGAGCCAAGTGAAAGAATTCATTCCGCCATTGTGTATTATAAGAGGAGTATGTGTTCCGAGAATGGCATCAATTCGGACAAAGTTAATTACTTGGCTACTAAAGCGCAGGACCAGAGCGAGTGGTCTCCTAGGGAGTTGTTAAAAGAGCTTGGGAGTTCAGTTGGAGTTCTAGCAGACCAGTATGTGTCTCAGATTTTGGCAGAGTTGCTTTGTTCTGGGGATGTTGCCGTGATGTAGTGGAAAGAAGCCAATTGTCACATGATGGTCCACTACACATAGGGTGACAAAAATGTAGTCGTGTCGTCCCAGATCCGATGCGTAACTATAGGGAACCTGTTATAGACAAGCATACATCAGTGGTGTAGGACAGCACAGGTGATGATGGAAACTTGTTAAGGGTCATATCCTGATGTGAGTATCTTGATCGGGCCCACGTGATGTGCATCCTTATCGTTGTGAGTAGTCGCATGGATTTTGAGAACTCGACATGCCAGACAAATTTAATTGGTTTTTATTGAAGAGTGAGTAAGAAGTTAAGATTTTCGGCACAGCTGTGGATGTGGTATATTTGGATTTTGCAAAAAGGCTTTGATACGTTGCACAATAGGGACTAATGTAAAACCTGCCGGACGTGGCGTTGAGAGGGGGCATATCACCCACACCTATTGATTCCATAGGATCACGAGCAAAATTTAGAGTTAATTCGATGGTGAACACAGTACAAAAACAGCGCAAGTAGTGTTGTTAGGGTTCTGTGAGAATGGCAAAAAGTCGAGTCCACTCTACATGTGGGTGGTGTATTAAGTGGTGTCTAAAGCGGGAGTTCTGCAGGGTTAACTGTTACTGGGGCGCTTCTGGTTTGTAATCTGTTTTATAATCCATGAATTAGAATGGGTGCACCATTGCGAGAGCAAAGGTTCGTCTGCTGTGCCCGGATGACACTATACAGCGCATGAGCAGAGCACTTTTTGGGATCTGTAATGTTGGTGACGCAGGACTTGGATGAGCCAAGTATGCTGCAAAGTGCTTGGTCCACAGTGACAGTCATATGTACTAGATTCACCTCAGCATAAAATGAGCGGCAGCAGATGGCGAGTAGAGAATGGTCAGTGTTGATAAAGTTAAGGGTGATGCATTTGGGATTTAATAATGCCCGTTGTAGCCACCTACACCATAAATAACTCTGTGTAAGTGCATCTGAAATGGAAAAGATTTGGGGGTTCTTGGTAGATAACAGACTTAGCTGTAGCAAACAATGCCAGGTAGCAACAGTAGAGCTAGCAAGATATTGTCTTGTATAAGAGGGGAATGGAATCAAGAGAGAAAAATATTATTCTCCCTCTTTACAAGGCACTGGTAAGGCCACATTTGGAATAGCGGTGCGAGTTTGGAATCCCATATACAAAAGGGACATCTTGGAAATGAGGCAGTTCAGAGAAGGCAACTAAATTAATAAGGGAATGGAGAGGGCTTGAATATGCATGGCAGAATTAGACAAGTTAGGGCTGTTTATCATTGGAGAAGCGGCGGGTTGCCGTGGGGACATGATCACCTTATACAAATATATTAATGGGCCATACACGGAACCTCTGGTGCATTTGTTCACCAATAGGTCATATCAGAGGACTCTGTGGACATCCTTTAAAGGTTGAAGAAAGAAGTTTCATCTTCAGGTTAGGAGAGGTTTCTTTACAGTGAGAAACGTGAAACTGTGGAACTGTCTTCAGCAGAGTAGGTAGGTACTGGCAAGTTCATTGAATAACTTAAAAAAGGCCTGGAAGTTTCTAAACTAAAAAATATTGAAGTGAATAGGTTGGACTTGATGGACGAAGTGTCTTATTCAACCGTAATTAATATGTTACTATGTCATGGTATATCTGTAATATTCATTCATCCAGCTCATGTATATCTGTAATATTCATTACTCAGTCATGGTATATCTGTTAAATTCATTCATCTCAGCTATGGTATAATCTGTGTAATATATCATTCATCCAGTCATGGTATATCTGTAATATTCATTCATCCAGTCATGGTATATCTGTAATATCATTCATCCAGTCATGTATATCTGAATATTATTCATCCAGGTTATGGTATATCGTAAATCATTCATCCAGGTCATGGTATATCTGTTGATATTCATTCATTCAGGTCATGGTATATCTGTTAATTCATTATCCATGGTCATAGATATTTAATTCATTCATCCAGCCTATGGTAATATCTGTGATATTCATGTCATGCGGTCATGGTATATCTGTAATATTCATTCATCCAGGTCATGGTATATGTATATACATTCATCCAGGTCATGGTATATCTTAATATAATTTATCATCCAGTCCATGTAGTATTCTAATATTCATTCATCCACATGCCTGCGTTAAGGCACGCTCTGTGTGGTGTGGGATTCTAGTGCTTTGTAGTGTGGCCTAGCCTAATGTAAATACATATATGTTGCTAGGAAAAAGTTTTTTTTTATTTTTTACAACCTTAACATGCCACCTAGTGATTTCTATTCTTGCATAAATAAATGCTAAAGGGCAACTATAGTGAAAAAAAAAACTTTGGTCTATAGCTGCCTTAAATCAGTTGGCTGTTGTTGGCTTAGTTTCTTCACACTGGCAGAAGTTTGTACCAAGCTGTGTAGTCCCCCTCCTTTGTCTAGTCCCCCTCAAGCAATAAGGGCTGTATAAAAGTCTGGGCTATGCACAGTTGAGAAGGACTTTAAAAGTGAGCTGACATCCTGTGACCCCCTACCTTCCAGAGCTAGACTGCAAGCAAGCAAAGTGTGGGAGGAAAGTAGCAATGTAACATAGTAATAGTAATTAAGGTTGAATAAAGACATAGTCCATTAAGTCCAACCTATTCACCCTCTTTATTATATTTCTTTTTTAACCCTACCTAACAGTTGATCCAGAGGAAGGCAAAAAAACAGCTAAAAAGGAGGAAAAAATTCCCTTCTGACTCCAACGGCAATCGGAATATCCCTGGATCAACCATATCTATATGCATTAATACCAGTAATTCTCATTATTTTTTAGTTTTAGAAAACTTATCAGGCCCGTTTTTTAAAGCTATTTAATGAACTTGCCATACCACATCTGCCGGAAGACAGTTCCACAATTTCACCGTTCTCACTGTAAAAAAACCCTTCCTAACCTGAAGATGAAACTTCTTTTCTTCCAACCTTAGAGGATGTCCACGTGTCCTCTGATATGACCTATTAGTGAACAATGCACCAGAGAGTTCATTTTATGGGCCCATTAATATATTTGTATCATGTCCCACGCAACGTCGCTTCTCCAATGTAACAGCCTAACTTGTCTAATCTGACTGCATATCGAGCCCCTCCATTCCCCTTATTATTTAGTTGCCCTTCTCTGAACTGCCTCAATTTCCAAGATGTCCTTTTGTATATGGGATCCAAACTGCACCGCATATTCCAAATGAGGCCTTAACAGTGCCTTGTAAAGAGGGAGAATAATATTTTTCTCTCTTGAATCTATTCCCCTTTTATACAAGACAATATCTGCAAGCTCAGCATTGCTACCTGGCATTGGTTTGCTATGGCTAAGTCTGTATCTACCAGAACCCCCAAATCTTTTTCCATTACGATGCACTTAACACAGAGTTTTATGGTGTAGGTGGCATAGGGATTATATAATCCCAAATGCTCACCTTACTTTATCAACATTGAACCTCATCTGCCATTCTGCTGCCCATTTTGTAATCTATCTAGGTACTGCTTGCAGCACGTGTACATCATTGGAAGTTTCCAAAGCTCTGCATATTGTTAGTGTCATCAGCAAATACTGAGACCTTGCTCTCAATGCCCTCTCTAAGTCATTTATAAACTATTAAACAGAAGCGGCCCAGTTCAGAACCCTGAGGCACTCCGCTTAGAAACTTTAGCCCACATAGATGTAGCCCATTAACCACCACTCTCTGTTGTCTGTCCAATAAAACCAGTTCTCTATCCATGAACAAAGTTGTTCTTCAAGGCCAACAGTCCTCAGTTATACGTAGTCGCTTATGTGGCACAGTAGCAAAGCTTTGCAAAATCCAAATATACCACATTCCACTGCTGTGCCTGAATCTAGCTTCTTACTCACTTCTTCATAAAAACCAATTAAATTGTGCTGGCATGATCTTTCTCATAAATCCTGCTGACTACTACTAATAAGATGATCCCTGGAAACATAGTCAAGGATTGATCCTTAACAAGGTTTCCATCACTTCCCTCCACTGATGTTAAGCTTACAGGTCTATAGTTTCCAGGCTGTGAACGACTACCTTTTTGAATATGTATTTACATTGGCTTTTTTCAATCCAGTCCGCACATCCCCAGAACAAAGCGAATGTGAAAAGATGAGAAACAGGGGTCTAGATAGAAACTGACTAAGCTCCTTTAAATCCGAGGATGCAATCCATCTGGTCTGGTGCTTTATTGAATTAACCTTGTCTAATTATTCCGTACCATATCCTCTGTTATCCATGTGAAAACTCTTATTTCTTCCCTGCATATTATTACAATCCTACTCTAAGGACAAGGATTACTCAACAGTAAAAACCGATGTAAAAAAACGGTTTAGCAGATTAGCTTTTCGGCATCCTCTACTACCACCTCAGCTCCATTATTTAACTGGTCCACAATCTACAGTCCTCATCGTTTTTACCATTTATATACTTAAAAACTTTGGGGTTGGACTTGCTTTGTTCGGGCAATCCGTATTTCATTTTCTATTTTAGCTAGTTTAATTACTTTCTTGCACTCTTTATTACAGCTTTTGTACTCCCTGTAAGCCTGTTCTGTGCCTTCTGTTTTCAAAATTTAAAAGCCTTTTTCTTTTTCCATTTCCCTTTTACCTGAGCATTAAGCCATGCGGACTGGATCTAATTTTTTTACACTTGGTTACCTAAAGGTCCGATTAGAAATGTAATAGTTAATACCCTTTAAATGTGGTCCACATCTGCCTCAGTATCTTACCTAGAAACAGTTCCCCCAGTTCTAAGCAGGAGCGATTCCTTTAACAGCATAAAATTAAGCTTTCCTAAAGTTAAAAGTTTTTGCTAAGCCAGTGCACTTTAGTTTTTTGCAACCTATATTAAATGACACTATATCATGGTCACATACCCTCATCTCCAAAATGAGCTCAGGGTTATTAGATATCACCAGATCCAACAACGCATCGTCTAGTAGGAACTTTACCATCTGTGAAAGAAAAGGCTCATATAGGAAATTAAGAACTTTATACCTTTGAGGTGCTGACAGTTCCCTACTCAATCTATGTCAGGGTAGTTAAAATTCCCCCATGACAGAAACTGCCCCATACAGCAGCCTTCGCCAACTGCATATGGAGATTCTTTCCTCCTCCTCCCCGGCATTTGGCGGCTTATAACATACTCCAACAATTAATTTACCTACCTTCGTTGCTTCTGTAAACAGTCCACCCATAATGTTTCTGCCGTATCGTTTACTCCCCCATTATTCCATCTTTTTAAATTTGGCTTCAATTCCTGTTTACATACTACATTACTCCGTCCTCCTTTCTATTACTCTGTCAGTCTAAATAAGGAGTAATCCTTCAATATTTACTGTCCAGGTCGTGTGAATCATTAAGCCTGATCTGCTATACAATACATCATACCTTCCTTTAAAGCTATTATTTCAAGTTCGCCGGTTTTTCCAGCCAGACTCTTGCTTCATTGTAAACATCATTTTAGATTATCAATGATTTACTTCCATACATGGTCGTACATGCCTCTTATCCTATGCTCCCCCCTTCTCCTTCCCTTGTGTGTTAATAGCCCCCTGATCCCTAACTTCTCTATCTACCCATGTGTAGTTCAACGTCCCTCCCCCCATACCTAGTTTAAAATATCCTCCAACCCCATAGCCATTTCTCCCCCAAAACAGCTGCACCATCACCATTGAGGTGCAATCCGTCTCTACTAAAGAGCCTGTAGCCAAAGATAAATCAGCCCAGTTCTCTAAAAAACCAAACCCCGTCTCCTTACACCACCCTCTAGCCACGCATTTATATCCTGACTCCGGTTGTCTCCCTAGCGTAGCACGTGGCGGCCGCAGTATTTCTGAAATCAATACCCTGGAGGTCCTTGCTTTTAAACTTGGCCCTAATTCTCGGAAATCATTTTTAAGGACCTCACCTCCACCTCTAACTTTGTCATTGGCACCAATGTGAACCAAGACCGCCGGGTCACTCCCAGCCCCACCCAATAATCTGGTGACACGATCCACCACATGTCGAACCCTAGCACCAGGCAGACAACACACTGTTTGGCATGCAGGTCTGGCGACAGATATACCCTATCTACCCTTCTAATAATGGAGTCCCACCACTACCACCTGCCTATCCTTCCAGCCCCCAGTTCTCCCTCCCTTGTATGGAGATGGCCGTCCCCTGGGTGCTCAAGGGAAGGCCCGCTCCATACATGCTGCTTCCGAGCCATCGTCCTCCACACCTTCACCTAAAATGGCAATCTGTTGGGATCGACCAACTGGGAAGAAGCCAGTAATTATCCTTCCGTCCCCTACTTCCCCTGGTGACCCTTAAAAATCTATCTTCCTTTACCACCTTATCTGCCCCATCTCCACCCTCCAGTTTACGGCCCCGCCAGTACCTGCATTTCCCCCAGATTTGCCAAGCCCTGCAATGCTGCAAAGTTTACCCTTTAGATTCTGGACCTCAGATTCCAAATGGGCAACCCACTCACATCTGACCATACATAGGTCCCCTGGGGCGGCTGCTCTAAGATCCCATACAGAGCAGGATGCACATTGCGCGGGCCCCAACAAAACTGTCCATACTAAACAGCAATACACATAAGAGACACAGCAATACACGCAGAGAAATAGCAGTGTGTTCTTAAACGCTTTCTTGTTCTAAACGCTTTGTTTCTTAACGCTTTCTCTCCCCTTTAAAAACAGACAAATCCCTTTAAACAGAAAATCCCTTTGAAAGAAAATTGCTCAAGAGTTGTTGCTCTGGAGAAATGACTTAAATGTGCGGAAGGGAGGGGCAGAGGGGAGAGAGGAGGAGAGTGTGGGCGATTTTTACAAAGTAAGTTACTGAACTCTGCCTGTTCTCTAAGTTTGATAATTGTTATTTATTTTTGTACTCTAGTTCTTATCCCTTCCCCTGCTTAGCTGAGATCATAATCACTAAAGAGAGAGTCAGGTAGCAGCAGCTGTAGATGCATGGTCCCAAACAAGGTTAATACCTGCTTGTGGTCCTGTGCCGGTGTTAACAGAATGATCAGTTGCATTCTGAGGCTTATATATATTCAATATGATGCACTGTGGCTTTTTTTGGTATGTGTCTGTAATATTCTTATATATACGTATATAAGGGATAATACGCTACATACGTGATATAAGGAGATACGCCACCGAGGAGTTCCCTGACCATATAGAAACAGAGAGGCCATAGACCGGTGCTTTTATAGAGGTCAGGGAATTCCGAGGTGAAGTAATATCCGTATATATCTGTAGGTAGTGTATTATTCCATATAATAACAAGGTTAAAAAAAACAATCCAGCACAGTCACTCTGTCTCCCTCCCTCCCTGTATTAGTAATGTAGAGAACAAGTCCATTTTTGTGAATACAATTAGTTAACTGCCGTTTCTATCTCAAACTAAAAGACAATAACATGTCAATAAATCACCGTGGCTGAGTTCTGGTCGTTACACTGACTGACTGCATTACGTGCTGATGAAGAGGAGCGAGCAAATTCCTGTGATTCATAATTGACTCGGCCGTCGCTCCTCCTTATCAGCACAATAATTCAGTCAGTCAGCCAGTCAGTGTACAGAAACGGGCTTGTTATCTACATTACTAATAACGGCAGGGAGAGAGAAAGGGGAGGGGCAGTGGAATACAGGAGTATCAGTGACATAACTGAGTGACTGAATATAATTCTCACACTGCGCCCTCCCCATTGAAAGCCAGAGCCTTATGTATTATTACTGTTACTATTATACTGTATTAGTGTTTACTTGGTGATGTCCATTTGAGTCATGGTTTTGAATGTATAAAGATTTTTTTTTGGGGGGGGGGGAGGGGCTGTTTTTAGTGTGTTATGCTCATATGGCTGGCTTAATGGTTGATTAATTGTGTTTAGCACTACAGCATTTGACTGTGTTGCACATTGTATATATAGTGTGGGTGAGGGAGTGTGTGACAGTACTGCAGGGGAGCTTTGGATTGTGTGGGTGTGTGCCTTTAAGTGACAGATGAGGTGTAGCAGCTCCTACATATTCGGGGACTATGAAAATTTAAAGAAACTAAAGTACCGGTGGTAAGGATACTATATTTGGATACATTAGAAGGAATTTAAAAGCTACCACATCCAATGTGGACTGGGGAGTTAGGGGTCACCAGGAAATATAGGACCAAGGGCCCACCAGGAAGCATTAAAACACATAGTAATTTTTTTCCTCATACTCTTTTACTATATCTTCCTACTTCTTGACTTCTTATATTTATAATTGTTTTTTCTACTTTCCCATGTCATTATATTTACATTTTTACTATTTTCTCACTTTCGTGGATGAATAGACTGTGGGCCCACCGGAGCTACCCCTGTATCCGGTAGGTCAGTCACACCCTGACCCATTGTTCCTACAGAGGAGACATCCTTTATTAGGAACATCAATAGGACCTTTATTGGATGTCAAGGTATGTTGGCCAAGCAGAGTCTCGTGCCTGGACCTTTCCTTGTCTCCTGAATGACATTGCATTGTATCTATACAATTGTACATTTTCTGCTGTGGGTTTCAATTCTTTATTAACAGATGCTGAATTGGAAATTTAGATTTATTATTCATGGAACTTTTTAATTGTTCAGGACAAGCAATCTAGTGCAATGGTTGTGAACATTTCTGCATCTCATTATTTCCTTCTTTTTAAGTAAGTCTCTATAATAATGCTGGTGCTTCAAACAACGGATATTTTCTACTCAGGCCTTATTAAACACAGATAAAGTGGGAATTTCATATTAAAGGATCATTACATAGCATAGTATTTTATTTCATTTAAATGTGTTAAATGTTTGATAAAATTCAATAAACTTCTGTTAATACTGTACCGGATCTTATTACCAACTTCCTGGGCAGGTGTTAGATAACGTGGTGTGACCGTTGACTAGGTGTAACAGTGAGTGTGAGTGGGGTTTTTTTTTATTTCAGAACATACCCCTTTAAATAAGCAGACAGTTGGCGGTTTCATTTCAACCCCTTAGCAGGGTTGGGCGGTTTCATTTCACCCCTTAGCAGGTTGGGTGGTTTCATTTCACCCCCTTAGCAGGTTGGGCGGTTTCATTTCACCCCTTAGCAGGTGGGCAGTTTCATTTCATCCCCTTAGCAGGTGGGTGGTTTCATTTCACCCCCTTGCAGGTTGGGCGGTTGGTTTTTTTCATTTCATCCCCTTAGCAGGTTGGGCAGTTTCATTTCATCCCCCTTAGCAGGTTGGCGGGTTTCATTTCACCCCCTTAGCAGGTTGGGCGGTTTCATTTTCCCCCTTAGCAGGTTGGGTGTTTCATTTCACCCCCTTAGCAGGTTGGTGGTTTCATTTCACCCCCTTAGCAGGTTGGGCGCTTCATTTCACCCCCTTAGCAGTTGGGTGGTTTCATTTCATCCCCTTAGCAGGTTGGGCGGTTTCATTTCACCCCCTTGCAGGTTGGGCAGTTTCATTTCCCCCCTTAGCAGGTTGGGTGTTTTTATCCCTTAGCAGGTTGGGTGGTTTCATTTCACCCCCTTAGCAGGTTGGGCAGTTTCATTTCACCCCCTTAGCAGGTTGGGCAGTTTCATTTACCCCTTAGCAGGTGGGGCGTGTTTCATTACACCCCTTAGCAGGTTGGGTGGTTTCATTTCACCCCCTTAGCAGGTTGGGCAGTTTCATTCACCCCCTAGCAGGTTGGGCGGGGTTTATTTTACCCTTAGCAGGTTGGGGGTTTTTCACCCCCTATCAGGTTGGGCAGTTTCA
Organism: Hymenochirus boettgeri; assembly: GCA_019447015.1. Classification (NCBI taxonomy): domain Eukaryota; kingdom Metazoa; phylum Chordata; class Amphibia; order Anura; family Pipidae; genus Hymenochirus; species Hymenochirus boettgeri. The sequence goes on from JAACNH010000140.1 coordinate 61,195, forward strand.
TTTCACCCCCTTAGCAGGTTGGGCAGTTTCATTTTACCCCTTAGAGGTTGGCAGTTTCGTTTCACCCCCTTATCAGGTTGGGCAGTTTCATTTCATCCCCTTAGCAGGTGGGTGGTTTCATTCACCCCTTAGCAGGTTGCGATGCATGGTTAATTTTACCCCCTTAGCAGGTTGGGCGGTTCATTCACCCCCCTTAGCAGGTTGGGCAGTTTCATTTCACCCTTAGCAGTTGGGCGGTTTCATTTCACCCTTTAGCAGGTTAGGCAGGTGGGCGGTTTCTTTCACCCTTAGCAGGTGGGCGTTTCATTTACCCCCTTAGCGGTTGGGCCGTTTCATTTTTCCCTTTAGAGGTTGGACAGTTTCATTTTACCCCCTTAGCAGGTTGGGCGGTTTCACTTTTTCCCTTGGTAGGGTGGGCGGTTTCATTTACCCCATAGCAGGTTAGCAGGTTTGGCGGTTTTCTTCACCCCCTTAGAGGGTTGGGCGGTTTCATTGTACCCCCTTAGCAGTGGGCAGTTTCATTTTTCCCCCTTAGCAGGTTGGGGGTTTCGTTTTTCCCCCTTACAAGTTGGAGGGTTTAGAAAGATTAATTATATATTGTTCATACTATTATTATTATTATTATTATTATTATTATTATTATGTGTTGTATTATTATTCTCTTTCACTGAAATGTAATTAAATGAAGCCCCATTAAATGATAAGAGTTGCCACATATTACTAATATACAGGTACCTCCATACTATAAGTAGGAAATTGTTTAAGAGTTGAGTCTAGGAAGTATTCCTGGAGCATGAAAACTGAGTTTGTCAGTCCAAGTTAAAACATCAGACTTTTAAAACTGAAGGTCATCTGAGATGTTCTGAGGTCACATAGTGTAAGGAAACAGAATGGCACTTGTGTTGAATTTGATGGAACATTTGCGTTTGCTATGTTCTGCTTATTGTAATTCATAATATGATATGGTGAAGCAAACTACTGGTATGTCGGACAACAAAATGGAGTCAGAATAAGAAATGACAAAATGGATGCTGTAGAAAATGTATTTTTTATAAACCATAAAATGTAAGGTACGGTACAGTACAAATGTCTGTAATAACGTTCATAAACCGTTAAAACTAACCTTAACACCCCATGCCTCTTGTACTACGTTGTGCGGCATTTTACATCGCCAAATAATGAGCTTATTCCTTTTAAGTAAAAAGCAGAGACCTTTGAAAGATCGAACACCTGTGTGATTCTAGTTATTTCATCATTTGGCCTTTTTTTTTTTTTACTGTTTTTTTTTTGGTATGATAATTTTCATGCTATCAGCTTTTCCGCTGTGTTTTTTATAATAACTTGCCCTTACTAGTAAACATGTCTGAGAGATTAGGTCATGTGACACGTGCTGGTTTACTTTATTATAGCTATCCACAATATATCTGTATGAAGTGAATTCCTTCTGCTTCACTGCAAGGTGATTTCACGGTATTTAAAATTAGGGTCATTCGGTTTAATAAGAAATAGTATTTGCACAGATACAAAAAATCGAGGTGCAGCAATCTCTTATTTAATCAATGATATATATATATATATATATATATATATATATATATATATATATCGTTTATTCATAAAGCGCCACTTGGGGACGCAGCGACGTGCAGTAACAAAATCCAATAAAGTCATACATAAATACCGGTAGTTCAGTACATAAATATATAAATTATATAAATATAACAATATAAGTGCTAGAGCTTTGCCACAGAGGAGAGGAAGGAGGTCCCTGGTCCTGTAGAGCTTACAATCAGTAGTGTGTGGGTAACATACAGATACAATGGAATGGGTATAAGTGCTGGAGTGAGACGTATGCATTGCAAATAAAACATTCATATACTGCACTGGTTACCAGATAGGTAGGATGTAAGGGTAGGTTATCATATATAGATATATAGATATCTTATACTGTGTGGTTACCAGATAGGTAGGATGTAAGGGTAGATTATATATATAGATATATAGATACCAATACTGTGCTGGTTACCAGTAGATAGGATGTAAGGGTAGATTTCATATATAGATATATAGATACCATATACTGTGCGTGGTTACCAGATAGGTAGGATGTAAGGGGTAGATTTATCATATATAGTATATAGATACCATTACTGTGCTGGTTACCAGATAGGTAGGATGTAAGGGTATGATTATCAATATAGATATATAGATATCAATACTGTGCTGGTTACCAGATAGGTAGGATGTAGGGTAGATTTATCATATATAGATATATAGATATCATTAACTGTGCTGGTTACCGGATAGGTAGGATGTAAGGGTAGATTTATTATATATAGATATATAGAACCATATACTGTGCTGGTTACCAGATAGGTAGGATGTTAAGGGTAGATTTATCAATATAGATAATAGATATCATATCTGTGCTGGTTACCAGATAGGTAGGATGTAGGGTACATTTATTATATATAGATATATAGATATCATATACTGTACTGGTTACCAGATAGGTAGGATGATGTAAGGGTAAGATTATCATATATTAGATATATAGATACCATATACTGTGCTGGTTACCAGATAGGTAGAGTAATGTAAGGGTAGATTTATCATATATAGATATATATACTGTGCTGGTTACCGATAGTAGGAGTAGTAAAGGTAGATTTATCATATATAGATATATAGATACCATATACTGTGCTGGTTACCGGAGTAGGTAGGATGTAAGGTAGATTTATCATATATAGATATATAGATACCATACACTGTGCTGGTTACCAGATAGGTAGGATGTAAGGGTAGATTTATCATATATAGTATATAGATCCATACACTGTGCGGTTACAGATAGGTAGGATGTAAGGGTGTAGAATTTATCATATATAGATAATAGATATCATATACTGTGCTGGTTACCAGATAGGTAGGATGTAAGGGTAGATTATATCATATAAGATATATAGACCATATACTGTGCTGTTACCGGATAGGTAGGATGTAAGGAAGATATTTATCATATATAGATATATAGAACCATATACATGCGGGTTACCGGATAGGTAGGATGTAAGGATAGATATCATATATAGATATATAGATACCATATACTGTGCGGTTACCGGATAGGTAGGATGTAAGGGTAGATTTATCATATATAGATATATAGATATAATACTGTGCTGGTTACCAGATAGGTAGGTATGGATTAAGGGTAGATTTATCATATATAGATATATATATCATATACTGTGCTGGTACCAGATAGGTAGGATGTAAGGTAGATTATCATATATAGATATATAGATATCATATACTGTGCTGGTTACCGAGATAGGTAGGGAGTAAGGGTAGAATTATTATATATAGATATATAGATACCATATACTGTGCTGGTTACAGATAGGTAGGATGTAAGGGTAGATTTATCAATATAGATATATAGATTCATATACTGTGGGGTTACCAGAATAGGTAGGAGTAAGGGTACTATTATATATAGATATATAGATATCATATACTGATGGTTACCAGATAGGTAGGATGTAAGGGTAGATTTAATATATAGATATATAGATTACCACATACTGTGCTGGGTACCAGAGTAGGTAGGATGTAAGGGTAGATTATCATATATAGATATCATATCTGTGTCTGGTTACCAGATAGGTAGGAGTAAGGGTAGAATTATCATATATAGATATATAGATACCATATCGTGTGGTTACCGGATAGGTAGGATGTAAGGGTAGATTTATCATATATAGAATTATATAGACACATACACTGTGCTGGTTACCAGATAGGTAGGATGTAAGGGTGATTATTCATATATAGATATATAGATACCTATACACTGTGCTGGTTACCAGATAGTGTAGGATGTAAGGGTGATTTATCATATATAGATATATAGATATCATATACTGTGCTGGTTACCAGATAGGTAGGATGTAAGGGTAGATTATCATTATAGATATATAGATTACCAATACTGTGCTGGTTACGATAGGTAGGATGTAAGGAAGATTTATCATATATAGATATATAGATACCATATACAGTGCTGGTTACCGGATAGGTAGAGTAAGGATAGATTTATCATATATAGATATATAGATACCATATACTGTGCTGGTTACGGATAGGTGGATGTAAGGGTAGATTTTATCATATATAGATATATAGATATATATACTGTGCTGGTTACCAGATAGGTAGGATGTAAGGGTAGATTTATCATATATAGATATATATATATCATATACTGTCTGGTTACCGAATAGGTAGGATGTAGGGTAGATTTATCATTTAGAGATATATAGATACACATATATGTGCTGGTTACCGGATAGGTAGGATGTAAGGGTAGATTTATCAATATAGAATATATAGAATCATATACTGTGCTGGTTACCTGATAGTAGGATGTAAGGGTAGATTTATCATATATAGATATATAGTATCATTTTATACTGTGCTGGTTACCAGATAGGTAGGATGTAAGGGTAGATTTATTATATATAGATATATAGATATCATATACTGTGCTGGTTACCGGATAGGTAGGATGTAAGGGTAGATTTATTATATATAGATATATAGATATCATATACTGTGCTGGTTACCGGATAGGTAGGATGTAAGGCTAGATTTATCATATATAGATATATAGATACCATATACTGTGCTGGTTACCGGATAGGTAGGATGTAAGGGTAGATTTATCATATATAGATATATAGATACCATACACTGTGCTGGTTACCGGATAGGAAGGATGTAAGGGTAGATTTATCATATATAGATAAATAGATACCATATACTGTGCTGGTTACCGGATAGGTAGGATGTAAGGGGGTGATTTATCATATATAGTATTGATACCAGATACGGTGGTACCGTAGTAGGGTATAATTTTCATATAATATAGAACCTTTAGTGCTGGTTTACCGGAGGAGGATGTAGGGTGAATTTTAAGATAAAGTCCATGAGGTGGTTACCCTTAAGTGAGGAAGGATTTTTCATATATAGAATACCATTATCTGTGCTGGTTACCGGATAGGGAGGATTGAGGGTAGTAGTTATCATATTCAGATATATAGATACATATACGTGGCGGTTACCGAGATAGGTGGCGGATAAGGGTAGATTATATATATAGAGTATAATAAGATATACATATATCGGTGGCTGGTTACCAGATAGGTAGGATTAAGGGTAGATTTAGCTATCAGATATAGTAATATCATAGTAACTGCTGTTTACAGATAGGTGAGGATGTAAGGGTAGATTTCGAATATGAGTATATATAGTACCATATCCGTGCTGTAAGGATAGGTGGATTAATGGTTTAGATTTATCCCCATATATAATGATATAGATACTATACTGTCGTGGTTACCAGATAGGTAGGATGTTAGGGTGAGATTTATACTTATCATATAAGATACCATATACTGTGCGGTGACCAGGATAGGTAGGAAGATTAAGGTAAGATTTATATCATATATAGATATCAGTAATACTGTCGGTTACCCGGATATGTAGGATTGTAAGGTAGAATTTATTCATATATAGATAATAATAATACTGTGCTGTTACCAGATAGGTTAGGATGGTAAGGGTTAGATTTATCATATATCATATATAGATACTATACTGTGCTGGTTACCACATAGTAGGATTTAGGCTAAATTATCATATATAGATATATAGAATACCATATACGTGGCTGGTTACCAGATAGGTAGGATGTAAGGGTGAGATTTTCAACCTGCTAATTAAAGTTTCTTGACGTAGAGAGAGGTGAATAAGAATTCCAGAGGATGGAAGCCCCAGTGATGTTAAGGCAATGAAGCAGTCCGATTGGGGAGGTCTGTACAGGAGAGGAATATAATGAGGTGCAGAATAGCTCAGAGATTTAAAGTTAGGAGAATAATTTTGTATACAGTCAATGCTTGTTTAACCGGGAGCCAGGGTTGTTGACCAGTACAGAGGAAATTGGATCCTAATAGAGAGGTCAAAACCAATACCTGTAGCAGATTTAGTATAGACTGAAGGGCTAGAGGTGGGAAGAAGGAAGACGCAGTAAGATCGGTTACACTAGTCGCAGGCGTGATAGAAATAAGATAACATAGCGTTAAATCGAGAGCGAAATGAACCTGCAGGTATTTTGATATATTACGAAGGAAAAGTAGCAGTTTGCAACCAGTTAATGTGGTTATAAGAAGAGGAGAGGGTCAATAATTCCCTAGGCAGTGTGACTGATTGGATATGGAATGGGAGTATTATAAACAAAATAGAAAATGGGACAGGGACCACAGGTTTATGTAGGAAAATGACGGTTCATATTTTAGAACGATTTAAATCGAGGCAGTGTTGCAAACATGCAGGAGGAGATATCAAGGAGGCCTTCAGAGACTTGTTATTGGAATCAGGAGTTTTGTTTTTTTAGCGCAGGGATGGAACAAGTAGATTGTTTTCATGCGATGGACTGCATTTTATGTAGGAAGTAAAGTCCTGAGAGAGTGGCGGAGAAAGGAGAGAGTCAGAGGAAGAGGGGCGTAGAAGGGGAGTTGAAGATGGGTTCGATGATGATGTGGGTTCGATTTGTTGTTTATTTTTTGTTAGTTTTGCTAGTAGTTTGCTACAGGAGCCTCAGAGCGGAGACACTGCATCATGAACTTGTAATGAGAAAGGCCCGTAGCACTTTCCTCAGCACAACGTGCAACCTGCATTAAATGAAGATTAGAGGTCCCTCGACTGCGGGAATGCAGGGGTCAAAAGAGTCTATTGTGTTTAGTCAGGATAAAGTTTATAGCATAAACAAGTGAAGTCAGGGCATCGACAGTCAAAGGATGAGAAGACTAGAGGACACCGGAATCTGGGCTAGTTCCGGGAGATCTATGGTTCAGTATTAGGACAGAAGGACAGGAGGGAAAGAGGGTGTTGAATACCTGAATGTGATAGATGGGTAATCATAAAGTGGGAAGAGATTAGATTGAAAAGATGACAGAGAAGTTTTTAGTGGAACACTGGTCCAGTAAGTGCCATCCTTGTGATAACTTTTTATCCCCTTGCTGAAGCGAAATGAGGAATGTTAAATTGTAGAAGCGAGATGGCCAGGGAGGAGGATTCCTCAATGTGACAGTTAAGTCCCCCTAGACAAAAAGGACGTCAGTAGAGAGAAGAAAAAAGTCAGCCAAGTCAAGAAAGCCAGCTTTAAAGTAAACAAGAAAAGTCATAGATAGATTGCGGACGGAGATGATGTATATGGCGGTAGGTACACCACAGCGACTTGGTACCGACAAGGGGAGATCTGAAATTTGAATGAGGCTCAAATCCTCGAAAACTGTTAATTGAAAGGTTAGGCGGGGACCTGAAGAGTGAGGCCAACCAAGAGCAATTGACTATGAGGCCCCCCCCGATAGCTCATGTTGGGAAACTGCCAGTTCAGTACGATCAAGATGGTGAAAGTTATTAAGAGAAGAAAAGACCGTGGACGATGGAGAGAGAGATTTTTACACGGATCAGTAATTGATTTTAACAGGGTCACAAATAACAATGGGGCACCGGAACTAAAGGCAATTGAATGCGTACAGGATTGATTTAACAGGGTCACAAATACCACTGGGCAAACAGGACGAAAAGGCAATGAAATGCGTACAAATATGATTTAGAGGGTCACAAATAACAATGGGGGCCACGGGGGAAAGGCATGGAATGTGTACCAGATATTATTTTACACAGTCACACATAACACATGAACAAGGTTTCACAAGAGAAAGGCTATGGATGCGTCCAAATGTTTTAACAGGTCACAAATAAAGATGGGGCACAAGACTAAAGGGGCAATGGAATGTGTACCAGATATGATTTTAGAATTGGTCCAAAATACATGGGGGCACAAGTAAAGGCAATGGAATGCTACCAGATATGAATTTACGGGTCACATACTCAATGGGGGAAAAAAAAACACAGGAACGACAGGCAATGAATGCGTACCAGATATGAGATTTTGTAACAGGGTCCCAAATACGATGGGGTCCACAAGACGAAAGGCCAATGGATGTGTACCAGATAGAGTTTTATAAAAACAGGGTCAACAAATACAATGGGGCACAGGACAAAAGGCAAGGAATGCGTACCAACCAGATATGAATTTAACAGGGTCGACAATAACAAATGAGGGCACAGGAGAATAGGCAATGGAAATGTGTACCAGATTATTTTAATAGGGTCCAGATAAACAATGGGGGCACAGGAGAAAGGCAATGGAATGTGTCCGGATATGAATTTAATAATGGGTCAAAATCAACAATGGGGGGCACAGAGGAAAGCAATGAAATGCGTACGGATATGATTTTACAAGGTTCCCCAATAACAATGGGGGCACAGGAGAATAGGCACTGGATGGTAGCAGATATGAGTTTACAGGGTCCACACATAACGAATGGGGGCCAGAGAAAGGCAATGAAATGGTACAGTATAATTTTAACACGGGTCAACATATAACATGGGGCACAGGAGAGTGCAATGAAATGTGTACCAGTAGGATTTTAAACAGGGTCCAAATAACATGGGGGCACAGGACGGAAAGGCATGAATGTGTTACCGTATATGATTTTACCAGGGTCACATAAGCAATGGGGGCCAGGACATAGGCATGGATGCGTACCAAAATATCTTAACAATGGTCACCAATAACCTGATGGGGCACCGATATAGGCATGAATTTACCAATTATTTTAACAGGGTCCAAATAAACAATGGGGCACATGAGGAATAGCAAGTGGAATGGTACGCCAATATTGATTTTAACGGGTCCAATCACAATGGGGGCACGGGGACGGCACTGGAATGCTACCATGATTGATGATTTTAACAGGTTCACACATAACAATGGGGCCTGACAGGAGGAACGGCATGGATGCTGTACCAGATATATTTTAACAGGGTCACAAATAAATGGGGGCATCAGGCGCAAAGAGGCAATAAATGTGTAACCACGGATATGAATTTAACAGGTCACAAATAACAAATGGGGCAACGGGAGAATGCAATGTAAATGTGTACCAGGATATGATTTAAAGTCACAATAGAACAATTGGGGCACGGGAGATAGGCAATGGAATGCTGTAACCCGTATATATTTTAACAGGAGTCACAATAACAATGGGGGCCTGAGGATACGTAGGCAATGGAATGGTACCTATATGATTTTAAATGGGCCAAATACATGGGGGCACATGAGAAGGCAATGAATGCGTACCGATATGTTTTAAACCAGGTCACAAATAACACATGGGGGCACGGGAGAATAGCATGGAATGCTGTACGATATGTTTTACAGAGTCACAACATAACATGGATGGGGGACGAAAAGGGGCAACTGGATGTGTCCAGTATATGATTTTAACAGGGTCACACATAACAATGGGGGCACGGGAGAATATGGCAATGGATGAGTACCAGATATGATTTAAACAGGGTCACAAATCACATGGGTCACAGAGGAAATGCATGGAAGCGTACCCGATAATGATTTTTAACATGGTCACAAATAAATGTGGGCACGGTTAAATGCCATGGAATGCGTACCATATATGTTTAAACAGGGTCACTATAACAATGGGGACGGGAAAGACAATGAATTCGTACCAGAATGATTTTAACAGGGTCACTAATACACTGGGGGCACCCGGGCAAGGCAGTAATGCGGTACCAGATTATGATTTTAACAGGGTCACTAATACCAATGGGGGCAACGGGAAGGCCATGGATGCGTACCAATACTGATTTTTAACAGGGTCACAATACATGGGGCACAGGAGGCAATGGAGTGTACCAGATTGATTTTAAACAGGTCACCAATAAAATGGGGCACGGGAAAGGCAATGGAATGTGTACCAGATAATTATTTTAACAGGGTCACAAATAACAATGGGGGCACGGGGAAGGCATGGAATTGCGTACCAGATATGATTTAACAGGGTTCACAAATAACAATGGGGGCAACACGGGGAAAGGCAATGGAATGCGTACCGATATGGATTTAACATGGTGGCGACAAATAAACCGTGAAATATTGTCTAAGAAGGGTTTTATTTGCCAAATACAAGAAGTATACAGCTAACAGTCTTGTGATAGAAGATTAAGTATGGGCTCTGCTGGACCTTTCTAATAAACAAACAGTTTTGTTTTTTAACCCCCAATGTGACATAGCTAACACCAACGATATCCCCCTTCATTCATAGTAATAGTACATTATACTCAAAAAAACACATTTCGACCATTCATCATCAAGAAGTAGGCCTTCAATGCCCCACCTGACATCCTTACTGTACCCGCTATAGAAGTCACTTTTGCCTTTGGTTGTTTACTGCACATTCAGGGTAACTCCATAAAACAAAACCAATTTGGAACTTTAGTAATGTCATGTTTTCAACCTGATCGATTCTACACACAATATTTATCACAATGCAACAAAGGAATCCATAATAACAGATACAAATCAATCACACCCTTCGATTGAACTGATAAATTGCGCCGTGTATGGATAATCTTACATCACAAGAACAAATGCAGATGGAAAGCAACTTTGTGTCATTTCAATAGGAAACAGACCAATATTTAGAATCCCATCGGCTGATCCAGCCAATCAGCATTGAGATAATTGGAAGTTCTAATAAAACTAACGGAATCTGTAATGGTTCCAGATGTTTGGCGCGGACTCCAGCAGATGGATCTTCGTCTGTGACTCACTGGGAGATTCCTCCTCCTGTTCTGCCCTGTAAAAGGGATCTGAGGAAATGTCATCCTACTTTATTTAAAGGGCAACTACCCCCATTTAAAGTAAAATATAAAATGAAAATATTTATGTCCCGAATACGAAAATATTTAAGCGCGTACGTCAAAACCTCCTCCCTTTCCAAACGGTGTTTCCATTAGGTCTAGCTTAGAAGTGCCATCATTGGGTATTGTCAGCGCGGTCTCTCTGTTTGCGGACCAACACTTTGTCGATCATTAAAAGCTACAGGGGTGTGAATTGTGTTTCAGGTGATCTAAGGTCATATGGGCTGATAAACGTTGGTACACACCATGCCATATTTCAACCCGATCGAACCGATTCAGTCTATTGGTCAATCGGACCAAAATAAGTAGTTTTTCAGATGCGACCGGTGTCAGTGCCGAACAGTCGGTCTGGTGGAAGGATCTTACGTTGTGTGACCCAGCGCATGAGATTCAATGTTGATACATGGAAGGTGATGCATTTTGACTTAAAATACTTGTGCTACTTTATACCATGAAATGGTCTCTGTGTTAAGTGTAATCCCGTTGGAAGGTATCTTGGAGTTTTGTGGTATAACAAACTTAAAGGCAGCACGCTTGCCAGGCGTCAACAAGCCAAGCCAGCATGGTATTGTCTTGTATAAAGAGGCTATGATTCAAGGGAGGAATATTATTCTCCCTCTTTACAAAGCATTGGTTGAGCCTCATTTGGAATATGCAGTGCATTTTGGAATCCTGGGTAACAAAAGGACATCTTTGAATTGAGGGTTCAGAGAAGGGGCAACTAAATTAATAAGGGATTGGGGGAGCTTGATATGAAGAGGAGGACTGGAAAAGTTACAATTATGTACGCTGGAGAAAGGCGCTTGCGTGGGGATAATGATTCTGTGTATAAATACATTAACGTCCCATACATAACTATCTGGGTCATTGTTCACCAATAGAACTGTCAGAGGACACGTGGACATCCCCTTAAGACTTAAGAAAAAGTTTTAGCTTCAAGTGGGAAGGGTTTCACTGTGAGAACGGTAAAGCTATGGAACTGTCTTCAGTGGACATTGTGATGGCAGGTTCATTGGTCAGTTTAATAAAAAGCGGATGAGTTTCTTCACAACAAGGAATGTTACAAGTTACTGGGATTGAATACTAAAGTAGAGTTGGGAAAGGTTTGTCACTGTAGACCGGTAAAGCTATGGAAATGCTTCCAGTGGAGTTGTTATGCAAGTTCATTGGTCAGTTTAATAAAACTGATGAGTTTCTACAAACATATGTTACAAGTTACTGGTATTGATACATAAAGTAGAGTTGGGAAAGGGTTTGCACTGTGAGAACTGTAAAGCTATGAACCTGTCTTCCAGTGGACGTTGTTATGGCAGGTTCATTGGTCAGTTTTAATAAAAACTGGATGAGTTTCTACAAACAAGGAATGTTTCAAGTTACTGATTGATACATAAAGTAGAGTTGGGAAAGGGTTTCACTGTGAGAATGTAAAGCTATGGAACTGTCTTCCAGTGGACGTTGTTATGGTAGGTTCATTGGTCAGTTTAATAAAAAGCTGATGAGTTTCTACAAACAAGGAATGTTACAAGTTACTGGGATTGATACATAAAGTAAGTTGGGAAAGGGTTTGTCACTTGTGAGAACGGTAAAGCTATGGAACTGTCTTCCAGTGGACGTTTGTTAGGCAGGTTCATTGGTCATTTAATAAAAGCTGGATGGTTTTCTACAAACAAGGAATGTTCAAGTTACTACTGGGATTGACATAAAGTAGAGTTGGGAAAGGGTTTGTCACTGGTGAGAACGGTAAAGTATGGAAACGCTTCCAGGACTTTATGGCAGTTCATTGGTCAGTTAATAAAAAGCTGGATGGTTTCTACAAACAGGAATGTTACAAGTTACTACGGGATTGATACATAAAGTAGAGTGGAAGGGTTTGTCACTGTGAGAACGGTAAAGCTATGGACTGTCTTCCAGTGGACGTTGTTATGGCAGGTTCATTGGTCAGTTTAATAAAAAGCTGGATGGTTTCTACAACAAGGAATGTTACAAGTTACTGGGATTGATACATAAAGTAGAGTTGGAAAGGGTTGTCACTGTAGAACGGTAAAGCTATGGAACTGTCTTCCAGTGGACTTGTTATGGCATGTTCTTGGTCATGTTAAAAAGCTGGATGAGTTTCTACAAACAGGAATGTTACAAGTTCTGGATGATACATAAAGTAGATGTTGGAAAGGGTTTGTCCACTGTGAGAACGGTAAAGCTAGGAACTGTCTTCCAGTGGAGTTTTTATGGCTGTCTTGTTCAGTTTAATAAAAGCTGGTGGGTTTTCTACAAACAAGGAATGTTACAAGTTACTGGGATTGATACATAAAGTAGAGTTGGGGAAAGTTTGTCACTGTGAGAATGGTAAAGCTATGGAACTGTCTTCCAGTGGCGTTGTTATGGCAGGTCATTGGTCAGTTTTAAATAAAGCGGATGTGTTTCTACAAACAAGGAATGTTACAAGTTACTGGATTGATACATAAAGTAGAGTTGGGAAAGGGTTTGTCACTTTGAGAACGGTAAAGCTATGGAACTGTCTTCCAGTGGACATTGTTGGCAGGTTCATTGGTCAGTTTAATAAAAAGCTGGATGAGTTTCTACAAACAAGGAATGTTACAAGTTACTGGTATTGATACATAAAGTAGAGTTGGGAAAGGGTTTGTCACTGTGAGAACGGTAAAGCTAGAACTGTCTTCCAGTGGACGTTGTTATGGCAGGTTCATTGGTCAGTTTAATAAAAAGCTGATGAGTTTCTACAAACAAGGATGTTACAAGTTACTGGCATTGATACATAAAGTAGAGTGTTGGAAAGGTTGTCACTGTGAGAACGGTAAAGCTATGGAACTGTCTTCCAGTGGACGTTGTTATGGCAGGTTCATTGGTCAGTTTAATAAAAAGCTGGATGGTTTCTACAACAAGGAATGTTCAAGTTCTGGTATTGATCATAAAGTAGAGTTGGGAAAGGTTTGTCACTGTGAGAACGGTAAATCTAATATGGAACTGTCTTCCAGTGGACGTTGTTATGGCAGGTTCATTGGTCCAGTTTAATAAAAGCTGGATGGGTTTCTACAAACAAGAATGTACAAGTTACTGGTATTGATACATAAGTAGAGTTGGGAAGGGTTTGTCCACTGTGAGAACGGTAAAGCTATGGAACTGTCTTCCAGTGGACGTTGTTATGGCAGGTTCATTGGTCAGTTTAATAAAAGCTGGATAGTTTTCTACAAACAAGGAATGTTACAAGTTACTGGTATTGATACTAAGGTAGAGTTGGAAAAGGGTTTGTCACTGTGAGAATGTAAAAGCTATGGAACTGTCTTCCAGTGGAGCTTGTTATGGCAGGTTCATTGGTCAGTTTAAAAAGCTGGATGAGTTTCTACAACAAGGAATGTTACAAGTTACTGTGTATTGATACATAAGGTAGAGTTGGAAAGGGTTTGTCACTGTGAGAACGGTTAAAGCTATGGAACTGTCTTTCCAGTGGACGTTATAGGCAGGTTCATTGGTCAGTTTAATAAAGCTGATGAGTTTCTGCAAACAAGGAATGTTACAACTTACTGTATTGATCTAAAGTAGAGTTGGGAAAGGGTTTTTCCCTGTGAGAATGGTAAAACTATGGAACTGTTTCCAGTGGACATTGTTATGGCAGGTTCATTGGTCAGTTTAATAAAAGCTGGATGATTTTCTGCAACAAGGAATGTTACACAGTTTCTGGTATTGATCACATAAAGTAGAGTTGGGAAAGGGTTTGTCACTGTGAGAACGGTAAAGCTATGGAACTGTCTTCCCGTGGACGTTGTTATGGCAGGTTCATTGGTCAGTTAATAAAAAGCTGGATGAGTTTTCTGCAAACAATGGAATGTACAAGTTACTGGGATTGATCACAAAAGTAGAGTTGGAAAAGGGTTTGTCACTGTGAGTAACGGTAAAGCTATGGAACTGCTCTTCCAGTGGACGTTGTTATGGCAGGTTCATTGGTCAGTTTAATAAAAGCTGGATGAGTTTCTCGCAAACAAGATGATGTTACAAGTTACTGGGATTGATACATAAGTAGGTTGGGAAAGGGTTTGTCACTGTGAGAACGTTAAAGCTATGAACTGTCTTCCAGTGGACGTTGTTATGGCAGTTCATTGGTCAGTTTAATAAAAAGCTGGATGATTTCTACAAACAAGGAATTTACAAGTTCCTGGATTGATACATAAAGTAGAGTTGGGAAAGGGTTTGTCACTGTGAGAACGGTAAGCTATGGAACTGTCTTCCAGTGGACGTTGTTATGGCAGGTTCATTGGTCAGTTTAATAAAAGCTGGATGGTTTCTACAAACAAGGAATTTTTACAAGTTACTGGGATTGATACATAAGTAGAGTTGGGAAAGGGTTTGTCACTGTGAGAACGGTAAAGCTATGAACTGTCTTCCAGTGACGTTGTTATGGCAGGTTCATTGGTCAGTTTAATAAAAAGCTGGATGAGTTTCTATAACAAAAGGAATGTTACAAGTTACTGGTATGATACATAAGTAGAGTTGGGAAAGGGTTTTCACTGTGGAACGGTAAAGCTATGGAACTGTCTTCCAGTGGACATGTTTGTGGCGTTCATTGGTCAGTTAATAAAAAGCTGGATGGTTTCTACAAACAAGGAATGTTACAAGTTTACGGGATTGATCTAAAGTAGAGTTGGGAAAGGGTTTTGTACTGGAGACGGTAAAAGCTATGGAACGTCTTCAGTGGACATTGTTATGGCAGGTTCATTGGTTCAGTTAATAAAAAGCTGGATGAGTTTCTGCAAACAAGGAATGTTACAATTACTGGGATTGATACATAAGTAAGTTGGGAAACGGTTTGTCACTGTGAGAACGTAAAGCTATGGAACTGTCTTCCAGTGGACGTTGTTATGGCAGGTTCATTGGTCAGTTTATAAAAAAAAAGCTGGATGAGTTTCTACAAACAAGGAATTGTTACAATTACTGGGATGATCCATTGGCTTGAAAAGTAAAATGTGTATCTTCTCAAGTCGTACAGAGTAAAGCACAGATAATGGTTTCAGGTGTGTAACTTGCTTAAACAAATATTTATACATCTTTTGGGGGGGTGGGGTTCATACAGCAAGTGATGTGTCTGTCACAGCAGTGGAGGCAAACCAGGATGTGAAACTGTACATGTCTATAACTTTGGATTCACAGCAGCTAGAGACATCTTACGCTTTATTTACACTGATTTTGACACCCCCAACTATGATGGCACACCCGCGACGAACGGTCGTCTCAAGCGTGGCTCGTTCTTACCACGGTGGATACACGAACGACCCCCAACCGAGATGCATAGACACGTGCTATTATCACACATGACGTGCTGCAGGGGGTGTGTGGGTCTGTGTCAAATCTACGTGTGTAACAGAATTAGGCTTGTTTTTATTTTTGAAAATGTTCTGAATTGAGGGGACGCTTTTTAATCCAAAGAAATAAAGGATTTCTTGTTTATTAAGAGAATTGCCGGTTGGTAAATAGCGTTTTCCCTCTTTGTAGACATTTTAAATAAACCAATTGTCTTTTTACTGTATGTGTTTCCTAACCTAAGATCCATGTGTGTGAATGATTCAAATCTTTCCTACAACACACAGTGCTAGATTGTATATAAAGGGCAACTACCCCCATTTAAAGTAAAATATAAAATGAAAATATATATCAATCTGCACTGTGTGTTGTAGGAAAAGATTTGACTCATTTCACACACATGGATCTTAGGTTAGGAAACACATACAGTAAAAAGACAATTGGTTTATTTAAAATGTCTACAAAAGGGAAACGTATTTCCAACCGAATTCTTCTTAAATAAACAAGAAATCCTTTATTTTCATTTGCATTAAAGAGTCCCCTCAATTCAAGAACATTTTCACACATAAAAACAAGCCTAAATTTCTGTACACACGTAGGATTTGACACAGACCCACACACCCCCTGAGCACGTCCATGTGTGATAATCGCACGTGTCTATGCATTCGGTTGGGGGTCGTTCGTTGATCCACCGTGGTAGAACGAGCCCACGGCTGAGACAGCCGTTCGTCGCGGGTGTGCATCATAGTTGGGGGTGTCAAAATCATACGTGTAAATAAAGCGTAAGATGTCTCTAGCTGCTGTGAATCCAAAGTTATAGACATGTACAGTTTCACATCCTGGTTTGCTCCACTGCTGTGACAGACACATCACTTGCTGTATGAACCCCACCCCCCAAAAGATGTATAAATATTTGTTTAAGCAAGTTACACACCTGAAACCATTATCTGTGCTTTACTCTGTACGACTTGAGAAGATACACATTTTACTTTTCAAGCCAATGGCTATCAATCCCAGTAACTTGTAACATTCCTTGTTTGTAGAAACTCATCCAGCTTTTTATTAAACTGACCAATGAACCTGCCATAACAACGTCCACTGGAAGACAGTTCCATAGCTTTAACGTTCTCACAGTGACAAACCTTCCCAACTCTACTTTATGATCAATCCCAGTAACTTGTAACATTCCTTGTTTGCAGAAACTCATCCAGCTTTTTATTAAACTGACCAATGAACCTGCCATAACAAGTCCACTGGAAGACAGTTCCATAGCTTTACCGTTCTCACAGTGACAAACCCTTTTCCAACTCTACTTTATGTGATCAATCCCAGTAACTTGTAACATTCCTTGTTTGTAAGAAACTCATCCAGCTTTTATTAAACTGACCATGAACCTGCCATAACAAGTCCACTGGATGGAGACAGTTCCATAGCTTTACCGTCTCACAGTGACAAACCCTTCCCAACTCTACTTTTGTATCAATCCCAGTAACTTGTAACATTCCTTGTTTTATAGAAAACATCCAGCTTTTATTAAATGACCAATGAACCTGCCATAACAACGTCCACTGGAAGACAGTTCCATAGCTTTACCGTTCTCACAGTGACAAACCCTTTCCCAACTCTACTTTATGTATCAATCCAGTAACTTGTAACATTCTTGTTTGTAGAAACCATCCAGCTTTTTATAAAATGACCAATGAACCTGCCATAACAAACGTCCACTGGAAGACAGTTCCATAGCTTTACCGTTCTCACAGTGACAAACCCTTTCCAACTCTACTTTATGTATCAATCCCAGTAACTTGTAACAATTCCTGTTTGTAGAAACTCATCCAGCTTTTATTAAACTGACCAATGAACTGCCATAACAACGTCCACTGGAAGACAGTTCCATAGCTTTACCGTTCTCACAGTGACAAACCCTTTCCCAACTCTACTTTATGTATCAATCCCAGTAACTTGTAACAATTCTTGTTGAGAGAAACTCATCCAGCTTTTTATTAAATGACCAATGAACCTGCCATAACAACGTCCACTGGAAGACAGTTCCATAGCTTTACCGTTCTCACAGTGACAAACCCTTTCCCAATCTACTTTATGTATCAATCCAGTAACTTGTAACATTCCTGTTTGTAGAAACTCATCCAGCTTTTTATTAAACTGACCAATGAACCTGCATAAACAACGTCCACTGGAAGACAGTTCATAGCTTACCGTTCTCACAGTGACAAACCCTTCCCAACTCTACTTTATGTATCAATACCAGTAACTTGTAACATTCCTTGTTGTAGAAACTCCTCCAGCTTTTTATTAAAACTGACCAATGAACTGCCATAACAAGTCCACTGGAAGACAGTTCCATAGCTTTACCTTTCTCACAGTGGGAAAAACCCTTTCCCAACTCACTTTATGTATCAATACCAGTAACTTGTAACATTCCTGTTTGTAGAAACTCATCCAGCTTTTATTAAATGACCAATGAACCTGCCATAACAACGTCCATGGAAGACAGTTCCATAGCTTTACCGTTCTCACAGTGACAAACCCTTTCCAACTCTACTTATGTATCAATACCGTAACTTGTAACATTCCTTGTTTGTAGAAACTCATCCAGCTTTTTATTAAAATGACCAATGAACCTGCCAAACAACGTCCACTGGAAGACAGTTTCCATAGCTTTACCTTCTCACAGTGACAAACCCTTTTCCAACTCTACTTTATGTATCAATACCAGTAAACTTGTAACATTCCTTGTTTGTAGAAACTCATCCAGCTTTTATATTAAACTGACCAATGAACCTGCCATAACAACGTCCACTGGAAGACAGTTCCATAGCTTTACCGTTCTCACAGTGACAAACCCTTTCCCAACTCTACTTTATGACAATACCAGTAACTGTAACATTCCTTGTTTGTAGAAACTCCATCCAGCTTTTATTAAATGACCAATGAACCTGCCATAACAACGTCCAATGGAAGACAGTTCCATAGCTTTACCGTTCTCACAGTGACAAACCCTTTCCCAACTCTACTTTATGTATCAATACCAGTAACTTGTAACATTCCTTGTTTGTAGAAACCATCCAGCTTTTTATTAAACTGACCAATGAACCTGCCATAACAACGTCCACTGGAAGACAGTTCCATAGCTTTACCGTTCTCACAGTGACAAACCCTTTCCCAACTCTACTTTATGTATCAATCCAGTAACTTGTAACATCCTTGTTGTAGAAACTCATCCAGCTTTTATTAAACTGACAATGAACCTGCCATAACAAGTCCACTGGAAGACAGTTCCATAGCTTTACCGTTCTCACAGTGGACAAACCCTTTTCCCAACTTACTTTATGTATCAATACCAGTAACTTGTAACAATTCCTTGTTTGTAGAAACTCATCCAGCTTTTTATTAAACTGACCAATGAACCTGCCTAACAACTGTCCACTGGAAGACAGTTCCATAGCTTTACCGTTCTCACAGTGACAAACCTCTTCCAACTCTACTTTATGTATCAATCCCAGTAACTTGTAACATTCCTTGTTGTAGAAAACCCATCCAGCTTTTATTAAACATGACCAATGAACCTGCCATAAACAACGTCCACTGGAAGACAGTTCCATAGCTTACCTACCTCACAGTGACAAACCCTTTCCCAACTCTACTTTATGTATCAATCCAGTAACTTGTAACATCCTTGTTTGTAGAAAACCCATCCAGCTTTTTATTAAACTGACCAATGGAACCTGCAATAACAACGTCCACTGGAAGACAGTTCCATAGCTTTACCTCTCACAGTGACAAACCCTTTCCCAACTTACTTTATGTTCAATCCAGTAAATGTAACATTCCTTGGTTTGTAGAAACTCATCCAGCTTTTTATTAAACTGACCAATGAACCTGCCATAACAACGTCCACTGGAAGACAGTTCCATAGCTTACCGTTCTCACAGTGACAAACCCTTTCCCAACTCTACTTTAGGTATCAATCCCAGTAACTGTAAACATTCCTTGTTTGTAGAAACCATCCAGCTTTTTATTAAAACTGACCCATGAACCGCCATAACAACGTCCACTGGAAGACAGGTCCATAGCTTTACGTTCTCACAGTGACAAACCCTTTCCCAACTCTACTTTATGTATCAATCCAGTAACTTGTAACATTCCTTGTTTTGTAGAAACCCATCCAGCTTTTATTAAACTGACCAATGAACCTGCCATAACAACGTCCACTGGAAGACAGTTCCATAGCTTTACCGTTCTACAGTGACAAACCCTTTCCCAACTCTACTTTATGTATCAATCCCAGTAACTTGTAACATTCCTTGTTTGTAGAAACTCATCCAGCTTTTTATTAAACTGACCAATGAACCTGCCATAACAACGTCCACTGGAAGACAGTCCATAGCTTTACGTTCTCACAGTGACAAACCCTTCCCAACTCTACTTATGTATCAATCCAGTAACTTGTAACATTCCTGTTTGTAGAAACCCATCCAGTTTTATTAAACTGACCAATGAACCTGCATAACAACGTCCACTGGAAGACAGTTCCATAGCTTTACCGTTCTCACAGTGAAAAACCCTTTCCCAACTCTACTTTATATCAATCCCAGTAACTTGTAACATTCCTTGTTTGTAGGAAACTCATCCAGCTTTTTATTAAACTGACCAATGAACCTGCCATAACAACGTCATGGGAAGACAGTTCCATAGCTTTACCGTTCTCACAGTGACAAAACCTTTTCCCACTCTACTTATGTATCAAACCAGTAACTTGTAACATTCTTGTTTGTAGAAACTCATCCAGCTTTTTATTTAAACTGACCAATGAACCTGCCCTAACAACGTCCACTGGAAGACAGTTCCATAGCTTTACCTTCTCACAGTGACAAACCCTTTCCCAACTCTACTTTATGTATCAATACCAGTAACTTGTAACATTCATTGTTTGTAGAAAACTCATCCAGCTTTTATTAAAACTGACCAATGAACCTGCCATAAAAACGTCCACTGGAAGACAGTTCCATAGCTTTACCTGTTCTCACAGTGACAAACCCTTTCCCAACTCTACTTTATGTATCAATACCAGAACTTGTAACATTCTTGTTTGTAGAAACTATCCAGCTTTTATTAAAACTGACCAATGAACCTGCCATAACAACGTCCACTGGAAGACAGTTCCATAGCTTTACCGTTCTCACAGTGACAAACCCTTTCCCAACTCTACTTTATGTATCAATACCAGTAACTTGTAACATTCTTGTTTGTAGAAACTCCTCAGCTTTTTATAACTGACCAATGAACCTGCCATAACAACGTCCAAGGAAGACAGTTCCATAGCTTTACCGTTCTCACAGTGACAAACCCTTTCCCAACTCTACTTTTGTATCAATGCCCAGTAACTTGTAACATTCCCTGTTTTGTAGAAACTCATCCAGCTTTTTTATTAAACGACCAATGAACCTGCCATAACAACGTCCACTGGAAGACAGTTCCATAGCTTTACCGTTCTCACAGTGACAAACCCTTTCCAACTCTACTTTATGTATCAATACCAGTAATTGTAACATTCCTTGTTTGTAGAAACTCATCCAGCTTTTTATTAAACTGACCAATGAACCTGCCATAACAACGTCCACTGGAAGACAGTTCATAGCTTTACCGTTCTCACAGTGACAAACCCTTTCCCAACTCTACTTTATGTATCAATCCAGTAACTTGTAACATTCCTTGTTGTAGAAAACCATCCAGCTTTTATTAAACTGACCAATGAACCTGCCATAACAACGTCCACTGGAAGACAGTTCCATAGCTTACCTTCTCACAGTGACAAACCCTTTCCCAACTCTACTTATGTATCAATCACAGTAACTTGTAACATTCCTTGTTTGTAGAAAACCCTATCCAGCTTTTTATTAAACTGACCAATGAACCTGCCATAACAACGTCCACTGGAAGACAGTTCCATAGCTTTACCGTTCTCACAGTGACAAACCTTTCCCAACTCTACTTTATGTATCAATACCAAGTAAACTTGAACATTCCTTGTTTGTAGAAACTCATCCAGCTTTTTATTAAACTGACCAATGAACCTGCCATAACAACGTCCACTGGAAGACAGTCCATGCTTTACCTTCTCACAGTGACAAACCTTTCCCACTCTACTTTATGTATCAATCCAGTAACTTGTAACATTCCTTGTTTGTAGAAACCATCCAGCTTTTTATTAAACTGACCAATGAACCTGCCATAACAACGTCCACTGGAAGACAGTTCCATAGCTTTACCGTTCTCACAGTGACAAACCCTTTCCCAACTCTACTTATGTATCAATCCCAGTAACTTGTAACATTCCTTGTTTGTAGAAACCCATCCAGCTTTTTATTAAACTGACCAATGAACCTGCCATAACAACGTCCACTGGAAGACAGTTCCATAGCTTTACCGTTCTCACAGTGACAAACCTTTCCCAACTCATACTTTATGATCAATCCCAGTATACTTGTAACATTCCTTGTTTGTAGAAACTCATCCAGCTTTTATTAAACTGACCAATGAACCTGCCATAACAAACGTCCACTGAAGACAGTTCCATAGCTTTACCGTTCTCACAGTGACCAACCCTTTCCCAACTCTACTTTATGTATCAACCCAGTAACTTGTAACATCTCTTGTTTGTAGAAACTCATCCAGCTTTTTATTAAACTGACCAATGAACCTTCCATAACAACGTCCACTGGAAGGACAGCCATAGCTTTACCGTTCTCACAGTGACAAACCCTTCCCAACTCTACTTTATGTATCAATCCAGTAACTTGTAACATCCTTGTTTGTAGAAAATCATCCAGTTTTATTAAACTGACCAATGAACTGCCATAACAACGTCCATGGAAGGACAGTTCATAGCTTTACCGTTCTCACAGTGACAAACCCTTTCCCAACTCTACTTTAGGTATCAATACAGTAACTTGAACATTCCTGTTTGTAGAAAACTCATCCAGCTTTTTTTAAACTGACCATGAACCTGCCATAACAACGTCCACTGGAAGACAGTTCCATAGCTTACCGTTCTCACAGTGACAAACCCTTTCCCAACTCTACTTTATGTATCAATCCCAGTAACTTGTAACATTCCTTGTTTGTAGAAACTCATCCAGCTTTTTATTAAACTGAACAATGAACCTGCCATAACAACGTCCACTGGAAGACAGTTCAGAGCTTTACCGTATCCACGTGCAAACCCTTTCCCAACTCTACTTTATGTATCAATCCCAGTAACTTGTAACATTCCTTGTTTGTAGAAACTCATCCAGCTTTTTATTAAACTGACCAATGAACCTGCCATAACAATGTCCACTGGAAGACAGTTCCATAGCTTTACCGTTCTCACAGTGAAAACCCTTTCCCAACTTGAACCCTAAACCTTTTTTCTTCAAGTCTTAAG
>JAACNH010000140.1:84964-120061 GCA_019447015.1 Hymenochirus boettgeri
TACTGGATTAGATACATAAAGTAAAATTGGGAAGGGTTTGTCACTGTGAGAACGGTAAAGCTATGAACTGTCTTCCAGTGGACGTTTGTTATGGCAGTTCATTGGTCAGTTTAATAAAAAGCTGGATGAGTTTCTACAAACAAGGAATGTTACAAGTTACTGGTATTGATACTAAAGTAGAGTTGGGAAAGGGTTTGTCACTGTGAGAACGGTAAAGCTATGGAACTGTCTTCCATTGGACGTTGTTATGGCGGTTCATTGGTCAGTTTAATAAAAAGCTGGATGGTTTCTACAAACAGAATGTTACAAGTTACTGGGAATTGATAACATAAAGTAGAGTTGGGAAGGGTTTGTCACTGTGAGAAGGTAAAGCTATGGAACTGTCCTTCCAGTGGACGTTGTTTATGGTAGGTTCATTGGTCAGTTTAATAAAAGCTGGATAGTTTTCTACAAACAAGGAATGTTACAAGTTACTGGATTGATACATAAAGTAGAGTTTGGGAAAGGGTTTGTCCACTGTGAGAACGGTAAGCTATGGAACTGTCTTCCAGTGGACGTTGTTATGGCAGGTTCATTGGTCATGTTTAATAAAAGCTGGATGGTTTCTACAAACAAGGAATGTTACAAGTTACTGGGATTGATACATAAAGTAGAGTTGGGAAAGGGTTTGTCACTGTGAGAACGGTAAAGCTATGGAACTGTCTTCCGTGGACGTTGTTATGGCAGGTTCATTGGTCAGTTTAATAAAAAGCTGGATGGGGTTTCCTACAAACAAGGAATGTTACAAGTTACTGGATTGATACATAAAGTAGAGTTGGGAAAGGGTTTGTCACTGTGAGAACGGTAAAGCTATGGAACTGTCTTCCAGTGGACGTTGTTATGGCAGGTTCATTGGTCCGTTTAATAAAAAGCTGGATGGTTTCTACAAACAAGGAATGTTACAAGTTACTGGATTTGATACATAAGTAGAGTGTGGGAAAGGGTTTGTCCCTGTGAGAACGTAAGTATAATGGAACTGTCTTCCAGTGGACTTGTTATGGCAGGTTCATTGGTCAGTTTATAAAAAAGCTGGATGAGTTTCTACAAACAAGGAATGTTACAGTTACTGGGATTGATACCATAAAGTAGAGTTGGGAAAGGGTTTGTCACTGTGAGAACGGTAAAGCTATGGAACTGTCTTCCAGTGACGTTGTTATGGCAGGTTCATTGGTCAGTTTAATAAAAAGCTGGATGAGTTTTCTACAAACAAGGATGTTACAAGTTACTGTGGATTGATACATAAGTAGAGTTGGGAAAGGTTTGTCACTGTGAGAAGGTAAAGCTATGGAACTGTCTTCCAGTGGACGTTGTTATGGCAGTTCATTGGTCGTTTTAATAAAAGCTGGATGGGTTTCTACAAACAAGGAATGTTACAAGTTACTGGATTGATACATAAAGTAGAGTTGGGAAAGGGTTTGTCACTGTGAGAACGGTAAAGCTATGGAACTGTCTTCCCGTGGACTTGTTATGGCAGGTTCATTGGTCAGTTTAATAAAAAGCTGGATGAGTTTCTACAAACAAGGAATGTTACAAGTTCTGGTATTGATACATAAAGTAGAGTTGGGAAAGGGTTTGTCACTGTGAGAACGGTAAAGCTATGGAACTGTCTTCCAGTGGACTTGTTATGGCAGGTTCATTGGTCAGTTTAATAAAAGCTGGATGAGTTTCTACAAACAAGGAATGTTACAAGTTACTGGATTGATACATAAAGTAGAGTTGGGAAAGGGTTTGTCACTGTGAGAACGGTAAAGCTATGGAACTGTCTTCCAGTGGACGTTGTTATGGCAGGTTCATTGGTCAGTTTATAAAAAGCTGGAGGGTTTCTACAAACAAGGAATGTTACAATGTTACTGGTATTGATACATAAAGTAAGAGTTGGGAAGGGTTTGTCACTGTGAGAACGGTAAAGCTATGGAACTGTCTTCCATGGACGTTTTTATGGCAGGTTCATTGGTCAGTTTAAATAAAAGCTGGATGGTTTCTACAAACAAGGAATGTTACAAGTTACTGGTATTGATACATAAAATAGAGTGGGAAAGGGTTTGTCACTGTGAGACTAAAGCTATGGAACTGTCTTCCAGTGGACGTTGTTATGGCAGGTTCATTGGTCAGTTTTAATATAAAGCTGGATGAGTTTTCTACAAACAAGAATGTTACAAGTTACTGGTATTGATACATAAAGTAGAGTTGGAAAGGGTTTGTCCACTGTGAGAAGGTAAAGCTATGGAACTGTCTTCCAGTGGACGTTGTTATGGCAGGTTCATTGGTCAGTTTTAATAAAAGCTGGATGAGTTTCTACAAACAAGGAATGTTACAAGTTACTGGGTATTGATACATAGAGTAGAGTTGGAAAGGGTTTGTCACTGTGAGAACGGTAAAGCTATGGAACTGTCTTCCAGTGGCGTTGTTATGGCAGGGTTCATTGGTCGTTTTAATAAAAGCTGGATGAGTTTCTGCAAACAAGGAATGTTACAAGTTACTGGATTGAACCAATAAAAAGAGTAACAACTGGAAACGAAAACCCCGCAAACAGTTCAAGTTTTGATATGATAAAAAAAGCTGAGCCAAGTACAAACAAAAATTCATAAACAAACTTAAACGCTAAAGATGAGTGGGAAAGGGTTTTGTCACTGTGAGAATCGGTAAAGCTATGAACTGTCTTCCAGTGGACGTTGTTATGGGTTTCATTGGTCAGTTTTAATCAAAGCTGGATGAGTTTTTCTGCAAACAAGGAATGTTACAAGTTACTGGATGATACTAAAGTAAGATTGGGAAAGGGTTTGTCACTGTGAGAACGGTAAAGCTATGGAACTGTCTTCCAGTGGACGTTGTTATGGATTTGCAGGTTCATTGGTCAGTTTATAAAAAAAAGCTGGATGAGTTTCTGCAACAAGGAATGTTTCAGAGTATGGATTGATACATAAAGTAGAGTTGGGAAGGGTTTGTCAACTGTGAGACAGCGGTAAAGCTATGGAATGACTCGTCACGTGTTAGTGTACTTGTTATGGCAGGTTCATTGGTCGTTTAATAAAAGCTGGATGAGTTTTCTACAAACAAGGAATGTTACAAGTTACTGGGATTGATCATCAAGTAGAGTTGGAAAGGGTTTTGTCACTGTGAGAAGACGGTAAAGCTATGACTGTCTTCCAGTGGACGTTGTTATGGCAGGTTCATCTGGTCAGTTTATAATAAAAGCTGGAGGGTTTCTACAACAAGGAATGTTACAGTTACTGGATTGATACATAAAGTAGAGTTGGGAAAGGTTGTTCACTGTGAGAACGGTAAAGCTATGGAACTGTCTTCCAGTGGACGTTGTTATGGCAGGTTCATTGGTCAGTTAATAAAAGCTGGATGTGTTTCTACAAACAAGGAATGTTACAAGTTACTGGGTTGATACATAAGTAAGTTGGAAAGGGTTTGTCACTGTGAGAACGGTAAAGCTATGGAACTGTCTTCCAGTGGACTTGTTATGGCAGGTTCATCGGTCAGTTAATAAAAGCTGGATGAGTTTTCTATACAAACAAGGAATGTTACAAGTTACTGGTATTGATACATAAGTAGAGTTTGAAAGGGTTTGTCACTGTGAGAACGGTAAAGCTATGGAACCTGTCTTTCCAGTGACATTGTTATGGCAGGTTCATTGGTCAGTTTAATAAAAGCTTGATGAGTTTCTGCAAACAAGATGAGTGGTTAAAGTATACACGTACTGGGATTGATCATACAGTAGATTGGGAAAGGTTTGTCACTGTGAGAACGTAAAGCTATGGACTGTCTTCCATTGGACATTGTTTGGCAGTTCATTGGTCAGTTAATAAAAGTTGATGAGTTTTCTCCAACAGAATTTCAGTTACTGGATTGATACATAAGTAGTGGAAACGGTTTGTCACACTGTGAAACGGTAAGCTATGCGGTTCATGGACAGTTTAATCATACAAACAATGGATGAGTTCTACAAACAAGGAATGGTTACAAGTTACTGGGATTGATAGCCATTGGCTTGAAATAAAATGTGTATCTTCTCAAGTCGTACAGAGTAAGCACACAATAATGGTTTCAGGTGTGTACTTTGCTTAAAAACAAATATTTAATACATCTTTTGGGGGGTGGGGTTCATACAGCAAAGATGTAGGGTCGTCACAGGGGCAGAAGAAGTGGAGCAAACCGGGGAAACTGTACATGTCTATAACTTTGGATTCACAGCAGCTAGAGACATCTTAACCTTATTTACACTCTGTTTTTGAACACGCCCCCCCCCCAACTATGATGCACATGCGCACTACACCCGCGACGAACGGCTGTCTCAGCCGTGGGCTTCGTTCTACCACGGGTTCACGAACGACCCCCACCGAATGCATAGACAACGTGCGTTATCATCACAATGGACGTGCCTCAGGGGGTGTGTGGTCTGTGTCAAATCCTACGTGTTCACAGAAATTTAGGCTTGTTTTTATTGGTGAAAAATGTTCTTGAATTGAGGGTGAGGGTACTCTTTAATGCAACATGAAATAGAAGAAGTATTCTTTTTTTGTTTATTTAAAGAAGACATTCGGTTGTCGTTTCCCTTTCTTTTAATTTTTTTTACTTCCCTTTTTGTGCTTCATACCCTTGTCTTTTTCTGTTGTGTTTCCTACCCTCAAGATCCTTGTGTGTGAATGAGTCACATCTTTTCCTCCAACAACACAGTGCAGATGATATATATTTTCATTTTATTTTACTTTTAATGGGGGTAGTTGCCTTTAATAAAGTAGAGGATGACATTTCCTCAGATCCCTTTTACAGGGCAGAACGGAGGGGGAATCTCCCAGTGAGTCAACAGACGAGATATCCATCTGCTGGAGTCCGCGCCAAACTCGGAACCATACAGATTCCGTAGTTTTTATTAGAACTCTCAATTATGCTCATTCTCAATAGCTATCTATTCGACATGTGATTGCTGATCAGCCGATGGGATTTCAAATTGGTCCTGTTTCACCTTTGAAATGACACCAACAAGTTGTCTTTCCATCTCATTTGTTCTTGTGATGTAAAGATTATATCCATACACGCGCGGCGCAATTTATCAGTTTCATCGAAGGGTGTGATTGATTTGTATCTAGTTATTATGGATTCCTTGTTGCATGTGATAAGATTGTGTGTAGAATTGATCAGGTTGAAAACAATGGACATTACTAAGTTCCATGGTTTTTTGTTTTTATGGAGTTACCCGATGAATGTGCAGTAAACACCAAAGCAAAAGTGACTTCTATAGCGCGGTACGTAGGCTATAGAGGGGTCCAGTAGGTTATGCGGTACAGTAAGTTTATAGGAGGGTAACGAACATACACGTAAGAGCTATAGCGTGTCTAAAGGCTAAGCCAGTATAGCGGGTAAGTAATGCTATAGAGGGTACAGTAAAAGGTTATACAGGGTATGCGTATAAGTTATAGTGGTACAGATGTTATCGCGGTACAGTACGATAGAGGTAAGTACTATAAGGTTATCAGCGGTGTACAGTAAGGCTTAGAGGGTACCGTAAGGTTTATCGCGGGTACGTACGGTTATAGCGGGTACGTAAAAGTTATAGACTGGTTATTAGCGGGTACAGTAAGGTTACAGCGGCGTACATAGTTAATAGCGGTACGTACGTTGTTATAGCGGGTACAGTAAGAGCGTACCAGAGGGGTACAGTAAGTTATAAGCGGTAGTACCAGTGACATGGTTATAGCGGTACAGTAACAGAGGTATAAGAGGGTACACGCTAGGTTATAAGCGTACAGGGTACAGTAAAAGGCTATAGATGAGAGTACAGGTAAGGTTATAGCTATAGGGTACAGTAAGTTATAACCGGGTTATCGCGGGTACAGTAAGGTTATAGCGGTACAGTAGCTATAGCGGGTACATTATATCGGTAAGTAGATTTATCGCGTAAGTTAGCGTACAAAGGTATACGGTACCGTCAGGTATAGCGGTACAGTAATGTTATGTAGCTTGTCGGGATACAAGTAGAGGCTATGAGGGGTACAGTCAAAGGTTAATAGATAAGAATACGCGGGTACGTAAAGTTTATACCTTTCGGGTCAGTCAGGTTTACCCAGAGCAGGGTCCGTAAAGGTTTCCTCGTCAGAGGCGCGGTACAGGTAATGTTTAACATGATCGCACCGCGTACATTCAATGCTATAGCGGGGTACCGTAAGGGTTTAATAGAACAGCAGGGTACAGTAAGTTATAGTCCGGGGTACAGTACAACAGCTATAGACGGGTACAGTAAAGGTTATAGAAAGGCAGGGGCTACCGATAAAGGTTATCAGATCAAGCGGTCACGTCAGGCTATACTATCGGGTACAGTAAGTGTATATCGGGTACATCAAGTAAAGGGTATAACCAGTAACTTGTAACATTCCTTGTTTGTAGAAACTCATCCAGCTTTTTATTAAACTGACCAATGAACCTGCCATAACAATGTCCACTGGAAGACAGTTCCATAGCTTTACCGTTCTCACAGTGAAAACCCTTTCCCAACTTGAAGCCTAAACCTTTTTTCTTCAAGTCTTAAGGGATGTCCACGTGTCCTCTGACATGTTCTATTGGTGAACAATGCCCCAGATAGTTTATTGTATGGCCCGTTAATGTATTTATACACAGAAATCCTATCCCCACGCAAGCGCCTTTTCTCCAGCGTACATAATTGTAACTTTTCCAGTCTCTCTTCATATTCAAGCTCCCCCAATCCCCTTATTAATTTAGTTGCCCTTCTCTGAACCCTTTCCATTTCAAAGATGTCCTTTTTGTACACAGGATTCCAAAATTGCACTGCATATTCCAAATGAGGCCTTACCAATGCTTTGTAAAGAGGGAGAATAATATTTTCCTCCCTTGAATCCATACCTCTCTTTATACAAGACAATACCATGCTGGCTCTGGCTGTTGCCGCCTGGCACTGCTTGCTACCTTTAAGTTTGTTATCCACCAAAACTCCAAGATCCCTTTCCAACAGGGATTCACTTAACACAGAGCCATTTATGGTATAAGTAGCACAAGTATTTTTAAGTCCAAAATGCATCACCTTCCATTTATCAACATTGAATCTCATCTGCCGCTGGGTACACACTGTAAGATCCTTCCACCAGACCGACTGTTCGGCACTGACCGGTCGCATCTGAAAAACTAATTATTTTGGTCCGATTGACCAATAGACTGAATCGGTCGATCGGGTTGAAATATTGCATGGTGTGTACCAAGCTTTATCAGCCCAATATGACTTTCTAGATCCACCTGCAACAATCTCACACCCCCTGTAGCTTTTAATGATCGACAAAGTGTGGTCCGCAAACAGAGAGACCGCGCTGACAATACCCACTGATCGCACATTCTACCGCTAGACATAATGGAACACGGTTTTGGAAAGGGAGGAGGTTTGATCTATCGCGCTTAATATTTTCGTATTCCGGGACATAAACATTGCGAGTCCCATGGGAGGGGCTTCCAAAGACCCAATGATTAGTCCAACAATCAGCTGTGTGTGGCAGTTCGCATTGGCTTCATTAATTGATCTGGCAGGACGAACCCCAAACAAAGATGATGTGGGAACCGCCACACACGTATGATTGTCTTGGCCGATTGGTCAGTATTTAGACGCTTGTTAGCAGAATCATACGTGTGTACGATGCGTCGTCTTCCATGTTCCCTAATGTCCCTTGGTTGTCCATCCTGCTGTCAATCACTCCATTTCCTTCTAGAAAGCAATTTGTCCCAACTGTAAACCCCCCATAGAAATCACAACCAAAAAGCCACGACCTCGACTCCGTCCTGTAACCCCTCCTACCATTAAATTCCCATCACTACCTAGAATTCAGTTAAATCCGGTCGCTGTTAGATTGCAAGCTCTTTGCCCCAGATATGGTCGGTATAGTAATTATTCTACTACCAAACTGGAGATTGCTGAGCATTTAATTACCCACATTCCTCCTCCTAGGTAGGATTCTAATGGAGCAGGTTTATTTGCCCTTTACCCAAGGAGATGTGTGTGGAGTCACCTGGTGAACTGGACGGGTTAAACCAAATTCCCAACGAGGGTTCCTATGCCCCACTTCTCACTGGAAGTTTATATCCAGTAAACGTAAGACGTGGAGACTGGAACCATTCAGCCATTGTCCTGTCTCAGCTCTGATTACTCTGCCCTGAATTCCAACGCACAATAGCAAACAGCTCATGTATATTAATGGGTCAGTCTCTCTCTCCGTGAATTCATTATGCAAATCTCTCGCCCATCAATAAGGCTATTCTGCCCTGTCAGTCACCGAGACGTCCTGCCATCTTGGGGGTCAGCAAGACCCCCCAACGTCAAACTAGCCCCCCCTGGGAAATGGCCCTGGATTGTAATGAAAGCTTATTGATAACCAAGTTCAGTTCTGATAAAAATCTAAAGGATGCGAAGGGTTAATGCTCTGGGTAAAGGGAATAGAGAGAGTCCCAGTAAATGTACAAAATACCCACATAAGATCCAGCAGCACAAAGACAGGGAAATGGTTCATTTTAACAAATCTCTTCCCTGGTTCACACGAATGATCATTTTATGATATGGTTTCAATCTCTAATGAATTAGGTAATTGGATAGGGGCACTAGGACCCAACGTTCACAATCGGGGTTCGTATTTAATGTATAGAAATCTCCAAACAGGTCCCAACCTCTTAGCTGTAAACTAATCCACTCCCAGAATCCTTAGCTGAACAGTGATCCCATTCATAATTAATAATATGGTAAAGAATGAGGCAGTCAGCATCATTAGAAATAGCCTCGGACTTGAGAAGATTTTTCTGACTGCGACATGTTGTATCTCAGGATGGAATAAACGTCACCGACTGTCACATTTGCATAACACGGAGATCTCACTCTGTCTCTTTTAACCAGACGATGAGGTTCGATGACACTCACCCTCATAGAGTGTAAGTTCTTCAGGACAGGGACCTCCTGGTACTGTATTGTACATATGACAAGGTCTACAGAGGAATGTTCTGTATAGACAATCACTACCACCCTCCCCCTCAGCTCCAAGGGAAAGTTTACATAAGTTTGTCTAGAGCCAATGTGCGGCAGCCAATCACAGCACAGCAATTCTGTATTCATAATGGGGCTTTCGGGGGAGATTCATCCATCGGCTGCAAACAGACAATTTGAAAACAGGTAGGTGGGTCCTTTAATTTACACCACCCAGTACATTGCCCTTTATCTATTTCCAGAATGTTTTTTCCATCATAACAGCAGGTAATAGGGAATTCTGGGAGATGTAGTTCTTTAAAGTAAAACTAATTTCTGATACAATGTATCCAGTATTTACTGTCCATTGTTGTTATTGGAAGTGAGCACAGTGCATTCTGGGAGAAGGGATTAAACTGTTTCCTGGTAGCATCTATTTAAAGTCACACTCACCATTAACAGTCCCAGGCAGCAAACACAAGGCACAATGTAGGTATTAGGGAATCAGAGGAGGAAAACCCAGAATAAAGCTTCGTACACACGTCAGATCATTTGTACGATGTGCCGGATGAACGTTCAGCGACCGTCTCGTTATACGCCAGTTCTGCCAACGACGCCTGTACATACATCAACGATAGTGGATAATGATCGCTGGTAAAGGTGTTACGTGATCGCGTGATCTCGAAGTGTCGCACATGTGTATTTCATTCAATCTTCCATTACACTCTACCGATAATCTGCCGACTATGTACAAACAAACAACAATCGGCAGAACGAATCCGCCAGGCTGATCGTGGGAAAACGCCGAGAATAGTCGGGGACCGTTGGTCTTAGAAGATCGTTAAAGCTTCATATTGGCACGAATGTCGCAACGATGGGTCGTTCGTAGGGCAAACCGTGCGAAAATGATCTGACGTGTGTCCGAGGCTTAACTCTGCACCAGATTTACATTTAGTTGTTACTTGTCCTTTAAAATGTTCCAGGTCTGGGTGGTTCCTCTCTATCCAATGACATGAGCCCGGATGGGCGGTCTAGCCCTGGTTTGGTTCCATTGGGGTTTGGACTGTCACATCTCTAATGCTAATTAACGGAAACTCTCACTCACCAGCTTGGCCCAGTTTGGTTTACAGAATCACACTGGGAAGGTCATAAGCTCCCTATCACAATGTGATTAAAAACTACATCTCCCAGCATCCCTTACTGTATATGAACCTCTACAGCCATCAGTAAGGCTTCCTGACAGGCTGGGCACGAACGTGGCGCCAAGGGAGAGTCTAGAGCAGGTAAAGTTACAGGGATAGAGGAAACTGTATCTCGCCCATGGGGGGTATTTCCATTTCCCACAGCGAGAACCATAAACATCCGTATCACAAGTCATAACAAGCCGAGGGATGTTGGCACCACCGTGGTCTGTCTGTAGCACAAGGCAGGGTATCAGGACACCAAGTCAAATCCAAGAGCCTTCCAGCAGGAAGACAGGAGCAACCCCCGAACACACAATGTACATTGTCCGTTATTTATCTGACCGTGTACAGTATAGTACACATATAGGTATAGAATATTATAATCCAGACACCCAAGTGTCCCAAGGGAATGGGCAGATCCGAAAACTACAATTCCCAGCATCCACCCAAACAAATTAAATCTCTGATTTATTTCAATCCCCATGTTAATCAACATCCCCAGTGTCTCATTATGATCTGTAACACAAGTTACAATAGCACAAGGGGCAAAGTTCAAAGAGGCGGATTGGACGAGGCAAAAGAGCTTTTTCCAACCAATCACAGCAGGTTCCATTCCCAGGGACCAGACACATAACAAAAGGTCACATTCCCCTGGCCAAAGCACTTTGGCAGTGCAAGGGTTAAAGGGGAAACAGGTGGATTCTCAGGACTATCAGTGGACTAGCAGCTGACGTTAACCCCCTCAGAGCTGGTGTCCAATTAACTGGACCACAAACAGAGGAATGTGCAATTTGCACTGACAATCACATGTTGGGTGCTGTGGGCGACACTGTGGGGGATTCACTTTTACTAACACACAGAAAGGGAAAGGAACGTTCACTGCACTGACACACTGACAACAGAATGAGAATCAGGCAGTGACAGTGATAGTTACACAGCTGGAGAATGTCACAATCATCATCACCATATTACAATGTATCATAATGTAATAACATTATAATGTATCACAGTGCAACAACACATTATAATGTATCATAACTTAGTAACATTATAATATACCACAGTGCAACAACACATTATAATGTATCATAACTTAATAACATTATAATGTATCATAGTGCAACAACACATTATAATGTATCATAACTTAATAACATTATAATGTATCACAGTGCAACAACACATTATAATGTATCATAACTTAATAACATTATAATGTATCATAGCATACTAACATTATAATGTATCATAGTGCAACAACACATTATAATGTATCATAACTTAATAACATTATAATGTATCACAGTGCAACAACACATTATAATGTATCATAACTTAATAACATTATAATGTATCACAGTGCAACAACACATTATAATGTATCATAACTTAATAACATTATAATGTATCATAGTGCAACAACACAATGTATCATAATGTAACAACACATTATAATGTATCATAACATACTAACATTTTACAATGTATCATTACATAGTAAAATTATAATGTATCATAATATAACAACCCATTATAATGTATCATAACATAACTTATTACAATGCATCATATTGTAACAACACATTATAATGTATCAATGTAACAACACATTAGTATATATTATAACATAATAACAACACACTATAATGTATCATAATGTAATAACATATTACAATGTATCATAATGTAATAACATATTACAATGTATCATAATATAATAACATATTACAATGTATCATAATGTAATAACATATTACAATGTATCATAATGTAATAACACATTACAATGTATCATAATGTAATAACATATTACAATGTATCATAATGTAATAACATATTACAATGTATCATAATGTAATAACACATTACAATGTATCATAATGTAATAACATATTACCGTGTATCATAATATAACAAGATATTACAATGTATCATGATGTAATAATAAACATGTTGTTACATGGCACCGGCCTATATCATATGGACGGTCTACACTGCCAGTACCGTGTTGTGCATTTTATGTAACATGTTTACACAGTTGCAGTTTGCACATAGTATACGATCATTATCACAATCTCCTTTGGTTATGAATTAACAATACTCTAAACTATATCCACTTTTGCTTATACTACCCGCTGGGGAATTTATCACTTCCCCCATTGCAGAGACCTGATTCTTGGTAATTCCTGCACCAATGTTTACACCCTGACATTAAGGGAATGGGACATGATCAGTGAAGAGCTATATTCTATAGCTGGTGGAGCCCGGGAGAGAAGTGTTAAGCTGTTTGATAAAGTAACTGCCCCACCTAGTGGTCAAAATGTTTAAATCCGCCCCAGTGAAGACCCCTTAAGGCTGAGCCCACAGTACGCGGACAGTAACGGTGAAATGCGTGCTTTCCTGTGCATTACCGTCCGCTTGCACCAAAATCTGTGCAATGTTGCGCTATCGGAGCAGATTCGCAAAGAAAATGAATGGTGATCACATCAGCTCCGAAAATGGATGTCAGCGCATATTAAAATGGCCAATCACACCGCGTTTCCCACGCGCAAACAGATCGCAAATCACGGCCAGAAGTGCGAGAGAAACGCACTAGACTGTCCAAGCCCTAGATAAACAACAAATGTAACAAGGAATGCGTGACAGATTGTACAGTGTATGGGACCCCAATGTACAGTCAAGGATTGCGTGACAGATTGTACAGTGTATGGGACCCCCAATATACAGTCAAGGATTGCGTGACAGATTGTACAATGTATGGGACCCCAATGTACAGTCAAGGATTGCGTGACAGATTGTACAGTGTATGGGACCCCAATGTACAGTCAAGGATTGCGTGACAGATTGTACAATGTATGGGACCCCAATGTACAGTCAAGGATTGCGTGACAGATTGTCCAATGTATGGGACCCCAATATACAGTCAAGGATTGCGTGACAGATTGTACAATGTATGGGACCCCAATGTACAGTCAAGGATTGTGTGACAGATTGTACAGTGTATGGGACCCCAATGTACAGTCAAGGATTGCATGACAGATTGTACAGTGTATGGGACCCAATGTACAGTCAAGGATTGCGTGACAGATTGTACAGTGTATGGGACCCCCAATATACAGTCAAGGATTGCGTGACAGATTGTACAGTGTATGGGACCCCAATGTACAGTCAAGGATTGCATGACCAATTGTACAGTGTATGGGACCCCCATATACAGTCAATGATTGCGTGACAGATTGAACAGTGTATGGGACCACAATGTACAGTACAGGGTCTCATCCTCACCTTCTAAACTGTCCTCCCGATGGACATTAAAGTTGTCATAGGAGTCCCAGCGAATCAGAGGGTCTGAAGTGTTGTAATCAACGGACACACTGGGCCCATTCTCCAAATGTTCCATCCCTGCAGGAAAAAATGGGGACCAATCAGTTCACTTGTCCTCAAAAATGACAACTTCCATCCCCTGCCAACAGCAAAGAATGCTGGGAGCTGTAGTCCAGCTATGTCATTTTCCATTACTATTACCATTTAAATGACCATCAGTAAATGTATATAAAGTATAGCACTGACTTATACAACACAAAATACATAAACTTACGTACAGGGCTGAGATCCCCATTTTAAAATGCAATGGTCAAATGGAAGCTTAAACCACACCCCTGTGTCTGCTCCATGTGAAAGGAAGTTTAATCCAAAAAAAGTTTCTGTCTGCTACACAGGATGTGTATATGATTCTGTGTATAACATCCTGTGTATAAGACCCTGTGTATAAGACCCTGTGTTTAAGATCCTGTGTTTAAGACCCTGTGTATAAGATCCTGTGTATAAGACCCTGTGTATAAGACCCTGTGTATAACATCCTGTGTTAACTTCCTGTGTATAAGACCCTGTGTATAGCCAGACCCTTTCAATCCTATGTATAAAGACCCTGTGTATAAGATCCTGTGTATAAGAACCTGTGTATAAGACCTGGTATAAGATCCTGTGTATAAGATCCTGTGTATAAGATCCTGTGTTAAGACCCGTGTGTAAACTTCTTGTGTATAAGACCCTGGTTACTTCTGTGTATAAGACCCGTGATAAGACCCTGTGTAAAACTGTATAAATCTGTGTATAAGATCTGTTAAATCTGTGTATAAGACCCTGTGTATAACTCCTGTGTATACGACCCTGTGTATAGACCCTGTGTAAAGACCCTGGTATAAGACCTGTGTATAAGACCCTGTGTATTAACTTCCTGTGTATAAGACCCTGTGTATAACTTCCTATGTGTAAGACCCTGTGTGTAAGACCCTGTGTATAAGACCCTGTGTATAAGACCCTGTGTATAAGACCCTGTGTATAACATCCTGTGTATAGAACCTGTGTATAAGACCCTGTGCGTAAGATCCTGTGTGTAACATCCTGTGTGTAAGACCCTGTGTGTAAGATCGTGTGTAAGACCCTGTGTGTAAAAGACCTGTGTATAAGACCCTGTGTGTAAGACCTCGTGTATAACATCCTGTGTATAAAATCCTGTGTATAACTTCCTGTGTATAAGATCCTGTGTATAAGACCCTGTGTATAAGAACCCTGTGTATAAGACCCTGTGTATAAGACCCTGTGTGTAAGACCTGTGTATAACATCTGTGTATAAGATCCTGTGTATAAGATCCTGTGTATAACTTCCTGTGTATAACTTCCTGTGTATAAGACCCTGTGTATAAGCCCTGTGTATAGAACCCTGTGGATATCCTTGATAACTCCTGTGTAAGACCCTGTGTAAGTCTGTGTATAAGACCTGTGTAACCTTTGTCCTGTGTATAACTTCCTGTGTATAAGACCTGTGTATAGATCTGTGTATACGACCCTGTGTATAACTTCCTGTGTATAACTTCCTGTGTATAAGACCCTGTGTATAAGATCCTGTGTATAAGATCCTGTGTATAAGACCCGTGTATAAGATCCTGTGTAAAAGATCCTGTGTAAAAGACCCGTTAAAGATCCTGTGTAAAAGACCTGTGTATAACATCCTGTGTATAAGACCCTGTGTATAACTTCCGTGTATAAGACCCTGTGTATAAAACCTGTGTATAGATCCTGTGTATAATACCCTGTGTATTAATTCCTGTGTATAAGATCCTGTGTATAACTTCCTGTGTATAAGACCTGTGTATAAGATCCCGTGTATAAGACCTATGTATAACTTCGTGTATAAGAACCTGTGTGTAAGACCCTGTGCGTAAGACCCAGTGGTAAGACCCTGTGTATATACATCCTGTGTATAAGACCCAGTGTGTAACATCCTGTGTGTAAGACCCATGTATAAGACCCAGGTGCAAGACCTGTGTGTAAGACCCTGTGTGTAAGACCCTGTGTAAGACCCTGTGCTTAACTTCCTGTGTATAAGACCCTGTGTATAAGACCCTGTGTATAAGACCCTGTGTATAAGACCCTGTGTATAGATCCTGTGATAACTTCCTGTGTATAAAGACCCGTGTATAACTTCCTGTGTATAAGAACCTGTGTGTAAGACCCTGTGTGTAAGACCCTGTGTATAAGACCCTGTGTATAAGACCCTGTGTATAAGACCCTGTGTATAAGACCCTGTGTATAAGACCCTGTGTATAAGACCTGGTGATAAGACCCTGTGTATAAGACCCTGTGTATAACTTCCTGTGTATAAGACCCTGTGTATAACTTCCTGTGTATAAGAACCTGTGTGTAAGACCCTGTGTGAACCCTGTGTATAAGACCCTGTGTATAAGACCTGTGTATAAGACCCTGGGTATAACATCCTGGTGTAAACCTCCTGTGTATAAGATCCTGTGTATAAGACCCTGTGTATAAGACCCTGTGTATAAGACCCTGTGTATAAGACCCTGTGTATAACTTCTGGGTATAAGACCCTATGTATAACTTCCGTGTATAAGACCCTGTGTATAAGCCCTGTGTATAACATCTGTGTATAAGACCCAGTGTGTAACATCCTGTGTGTAAGACCCAGTGTACAAGACCCTGTGTGTAACATCCTGTGTGTAACACCCAGTGTATAAGACCCAGTGTGCAAGACCCTGGTGTAAGACCCTGTGCATAACTTCCTGTGATAAGACCCCGTGTATAAAACCCTGTGGTATAAGACCTGTGTGTAAGACCCTGTGTATAACTTCCGTGTATAAGACCTGTTGTATAGACCCTGTGTATAACTTCCTGTGTATAAAACCCTGTGTGTAAGACCCTGTGTGTAAGACCTGTGTGTAAGACCCTGTGTGTAAGACCCTGTGTGTAAGACCCTGTGTAAAGCTGTGTATAAGACCCTGTGTATAAGACCCTGTGTATAACATCGTGTGTAAGAACGTGTGTAAGACCTGTGTGTAAGACCCTGTGTGTAACATCCTGTGTTGTAAGACCTGTGTGTTAGACCCTGTGTGTAAGATCATGTGTGTAAGACCCTGTGGTAACATCCTGTGTGTAAGACCCTGTGTAAACATGTGCGTAAGACCCTGTGTGAAGACCCTGTGCATAACTTTGTGTATAGACCTGTGTATAAGACCCTGTGTATAACTTCCTGTGTAAACTTTGTGTATAAGACCCTGTGTGTAAGATCCTGTGTGTAAGATCCTGTGTATAAGACTCTGTGTATAAGATCCTGTGTATAATTCCTGTTTATAAGACCCTGTGTATAACTTCCTGTGTACAAGACCTGTGTGTAAGACCCTGTGTGTAAGACCCTGTGTATAAGACCCTGTGTATAAGACCCTGTGTATAAGACCCTGTGTATAACATCCTGTGTATAAGACCCTGTGTATAACTTCCTGTGTATAACTCCTGTGTATAAGTCCTGTGTATAAGACCCTGTGTATAAGACCTGGTGTAAGACCCTGTGTGTAAGACCTGTGTATAAGACCCTGTGTATAAGACCCTGTGTATAAGATCCTGTGTATAAGACCCTGTGTATAACATCCTGTGATAAGACCCTGTGCGTAAGATCCTGTGTATAAGACCCTGTGTATAAGACCCTGTGTAGAAGACCCTGTGTATAAGATCCTGTGTATAAGACCTGTGTATAAGACCCTGTGTATAAGATCCTGTGTATAAGACCCTGTGTATAAGACCCTGTGTATAAGACCCTGTGTATAACCCTGTGTATAAGACCCTGTGTATAACATCCTGTGTATAAGACCCTGTGTGTAAGATCCTGTGTGTAAGATCCTGTGTATAAGACCCTGTGTATAAGATCCTGTGTATAAGACCCTGTGTGTAAGATCCTGTTATAGACCCTGTTAAGATCTGTGTATAAGATCCTGTGTATAACTTCCTGTGTATAAGACCCTGTGTATAAGATCCTGTGTATAAGACCCTGTGTATAAGACCCTGTGTATAACTTCCTGTGTATAAGATCCGTGTGTAAATCCGTGTGTAAGATCCTGTGTGTTAAGATCCTGTGTGTAAGATCCTGTGTGTAAGACCCTGTGTATAAGATCCTGTGTGTAAGACCCTGTGTGTAAGACCCTGTGTGTAAAGACCCTGTGTGTAAGACCCTGTGTATAACTTCCTGTGTAGTAAGACCCTGTGTATAAGACCCTGTGTATACGACCCGGTGTGTAAGACCCTGTTGTAAGACCCTGTGGGTAAGACCCTGTGCGTAAGGACCCTGTGCGTAAGACCCTGTGCGTAAGACCTGTGCGTAAGACCCTGTGCGTAAGAACCCTGTGGTAAGACCTGTGCGTAAAGACCCTGTGCGTAAGACCCTGTGGTAAGCCTGTGCGTAAGACCTGTGCGTAAGCCCTGTGCGTAGACCTGTGTATAAGATCCTGTGTTATACCTACGTGTATAGGGATGAATTGGGTAGGGGGATGAAACAGGAATGGGGATGAAA
The DNA here is from genome assembly GCA_019447015.1 of Hymenochirus boettgeri. Taxonomy (NCBI): domain Eukaryota; kingdom Metazoa; phylum Chordata; class Amphibia; order Anura; family Pipidae; genus Hymenochirus; species Hymenochirus boettgeri. The sequence goes on from JAACNH010000140.1 coordinate 102,999, forward strand.
TGGGAACAGGGATGGATCAGGAATGGGGATGAAACGGGAACAGAGATGGATCAGGAATGGGGATGAAACAGGAATGGGGATGAAATGGGGATGAAATGGGAACAGGGATGGATCAGGAATGGGGATGAAATGGGAACAGGGATGGATCAGGAATGGGGATGAAACGAGAACAGGGATGGATCAGGAATGGGGATGAAACGAGAACAGAGATGGATCAGGAATGGGGATGAAACAGGAATAGAGATGGATCAGGAATGGGGATGAAATGGGAACAGGGATGGATCAGGAATGGGGATGAAACGGGAACAGGGATGGATCAGGAATGGGGATGAAACGGGAACAGGGATGGATCAGAAATGGGGATGAAACGGGAACAGGGATGGATCAGGAATGGGGATGAAACCGGCCATACAAGGATCAGTTATTACTGTATAGACAGTATCTAGAATTATACAGAATACGACCGACCATACAAGGATCAGTTATTACTGTATAGACAGTATCTAGAATGATAGAGAATAAGACCGGCCATACAAGGATCAGTTATTACTGTATAGACAGTATCTAGAATGGTACAGAATAAGACCGGCCATACAAGGATCAGTTATTACTGTATAGACAGTATCTAGAATGATACAGAATAAGACCGACCATACAAGGATCAGTTATTACTGTATAGACAGTATCTAGAATGATAGAGAACAAGACCGGCCATATAAGGATCAGTTATTACTGTATAGACAGTATCTAGAATGATACAGAATAAGTCCGGCCACACAAGGGTCAATTATTACTGTATAGACAGTATCTACACTACCCTACCCTATCTCACATGGTAGTGTGAGGTAGGGTAGAGTAGTGTAGGGTAGGATAGTGTAGTGGGGTAGGGTAGTGTAGGGTAATGTAGTGTAGTGTAATGTAGGGTAGAGTACTGTAGGGTAGGGTAGTGTAGTGTAGTGTAGGGTAGGGTAGTGTAGGGTAGGGTAGGGTATGGTCATGTAGGGTAGGGTAGTGTAGTGTAGGGTAGGGTAGTGTAGTTTAGGGTAGGGTAGGGTAGTGTAGGGTAGTGTAGTGTAAGGTAGTGTAGGGTAGGGTAGTGTAGTGTAGGGTAGGGTAATGTAGTTTATAAAGGGACTGTAAAGAGATACACAATATAATTAATAAGGGGACTGACAAAATTAACTTTACTAGAACAGAATCTACCCCCCTCCCTTACTTATAGCCCTTAACTACTGAAAATACTGAAAACCATGTAGCACTTGCAGGAGAATACAGAGGAGCACATTATATTCTTATTATTGTATTATTATAATGTGAACCCTATGGGCTATACATTAGGTATATTGCGTTATTATAATGTGAACCCTATGGGCTATACATTAGGTATATTGCGTTATTATAATGTGAACCCTATGGGCTATACATTAGGTATATTGCGTTATTATAATGTGAACCCTATGGGCTATACATTAGGTATATTGTGTTATTATAATGTGAACCCTATGGGCTATACATTAGGTATATTGTATTATTATAATGTGAACCCTATGGGCTATACATTAGGTATATTGTGTTATTATAATGTGAACCCTATGGGCTATACATTAGGTATATTGTGTTAAGCTGCAAATTAGACAAAATGTTACCAAGTCAATAAGATGATTTTCATTTCCTACTGAATTGCAGAGAACTGAAGAGTCTCTTGTCTTCATGGGGATCACATTGTACTGAGGATAAACTCAGATTTCATGGTAACAGGGATACGATGCACAGAACTAACTTCCTACACAGCCCCAACCAGGCAAACAATGCCTGAGAAACACGGACGGCGCAGAGTTAAACGCGAGGGATTACTGACGCCTTACGTGTGATTTGCACCTCGCCAAGATCTAAAATAAACTGTGCGGGAGATGAGAGGAAAGATGCACAGTATTGATACAGTTTATGCAGGAACCGATACCCTGTACCAGCTGGAAATCCATCCAGTAACCTCTCTACTCTACACGTCCTAGTTAATATGGAGATTTACTGAAGATATTAAACACCCCCATGTAGGTTGACATTTGTGTCAGAGCAGTTATACAGTCGAAGTTAACACTAGTTATCCATCGGACACAGGAAACCAGTAACCAGCCACCTGCCCGTATAATGAGACATATAATAGGACAGTATAGTAATTATTATTATTGTCATTATTGTGTTAATGGCACGGTGTGTATGTTGGTATCAAATTTTGTGTGTGAGCCATATTCAGATTCTATAGGAATCACACAGCTGCCATATTGATTTGTTACAGTTACAGTTATCAGTGCTCATTATCAGTATTATTTTTTTAAATCCCCATGTACAGTAAACAATACACTTTCCAGTAGACTGTCTCCCATGTACAGTAAATAATACTTTCCAGTAGACTGTCTCCCATGTACAGTAAACAATACTTTCCAGTGGACTGTCTCCCATGTACAGTAAATAATACCTTTCCAGTAGACTGTCTCCCATGTACAGTAAATAATACACTTTCCAGTGGACTGTCTCCCTGTACAGTAAATAATCACTTTCCAGTGGACTGTCTCCATGTACAGTAAATAATACACTTTCCAGTAGACTGTCTCCCCATGTACAGTTAACAATACTTTCCAGTAGACTGTCTCCCTGTTCCAGTAAACAATACTTTCCCCAGTAGGACTGTCTCCATGTACAGTAAAACATACACTTTCCAGTAGACTGTCCTCCTGTACAGTAAACAATACACTTCAGTAGACTGTCTCTCTTTCCGTACAGTAAATAATACTTTCCAGTAGACTGGCTCCCATGTTACAGTAAACAATACACTTTCCAGTTAGACTGTCTCCCATGTAGTAATAATACTTTCCGTAGATTGTCTCCCATGTACACTAAAACAATACACTTTCCGTAGACTGTCTCCCATGTAAGTAAAATACTTTCCATAGAACCCCCATTACAGTAAACATACCTTTCCAGTAGACTGTCTCCCATGTACAGTAAACCACATACACTTTCAAGTAGACAGTCTCCCATGTACAGTTAAACAATACCTTTCAGTAGATGTCACCCATGTACAGTAAACAATACACTTTCAGTAGACTGTCTCCCATGTAACCGTAAACATCACTTCCAGTAGACTGTCTCCCATGTACAGTAAACAATACACCTTTCCAGTAGACTGTCTCCCATGTACAGTAAACAATACACTTCCAGTAGACTGTCTCCCATGTACAGTAATCCACTTTCCAGTAGTACTGTCCTCCTGTCAGTAACAATACACTTTCCAGTACACTGTCTCCCATGTAACAGTAAACATACACTTTCCAGTAGACTGTCTCCCATTGTACAGTAACATACACTTTCCAGTAGACCGTCTCCCATGTACAGTAAACAATACACTTTCCAGTAACTGTCTCCCATGTACAGTAACAATACTTTCAGTTAGACTGTCTCCCATGTACAGTAAACAATACACTTTCCAGTAGACCGTCTCCCATGTACAGTAAACAACCTCCGTAGACTGCTCCCAGTACAGTAAACAAACACTTCCAGTAGAACGTCCCCCATGTACAGTAAACAATACACTGTCCAGTGAGAACTGTCCGCCATGTACGTAACAATACACTTCCAGGAGACGTCTCCCATGTACAGTAAACAATACACTTTCCAGTAGACGCTGCCCATGTACAGTAAATAAGACACTTACAGTAGACTGTTCCCATGTACAGTAAACAACCACTTTCCAGTAGGACCGTCTCCCATGTACGTAACAAAAACACTTTCCAGTAGACCGTTTCCCATTACAGTAAACAATACACTTTCCAGTAGACCGTTTCCCATGTACAGTAAACAATACACTTACAGTAGACTGTCCCATGTACAGTAAATAATTCTTCCAGTAGACTGTCTCCCATGTACAGTAAAATAACTTTCAAGTAGACCGCTCCCTGTACAGTAAATAATACTTTCCAGTAGTCCGTCTCCCATGTACAGTAAATATCTTTCCAGTGACGCTCCCCGAATACGTAAACAATACTTCCAGTAGAGCGTCCCCATGTACATAATAATACTTTCCAGTAGAGGCCGTCTCCATGTACAGTAAATAATACTTTCCAGTAGACCGTTCTCCCATGTACAGTAAACAATACTTTCCAGTAGAACCGTCTCCCATGTACAGTAAACATACTTCAGAGACTGCCCCATGTACAGTAAATACTACTTTCCAGTAGACTGTCTCCCATGTACAGTAAACAATACTTTCCAGTAGACTGTCTCCATGTACAGTAAACAACTTTCCAGTAGACTGTCTCCCATGACAGTAAATAATACTTTCCATAGACTGTCTCCCATGTAACATTAAATACTTTCCAGTAGACTGTCTCCCATGACAGTAACAATACTTTCCAGTAGACGTCTCCCATGTACAGTAAACATACTTTCCAGTAGACTGTCTCCTATGTACCAGTAAAAAACCTTCCAGTAACTGTCCCTCCACGTACAGTAAATAAACACTTCCAGTAGACTGTCTTCCCACTGTACAGTAAATATACACTTTAGCGTAGACTGTCTCCCATGTACAGTATAATAATACTTTCCTAGTAGACTGTCTCTCCATGTACACGTAACAATACACTTTCAGTAGACTGTTCCTCCACAAAATAAAATTCGTGTTTTTTGTAAAAAAAAACAGTAAAAAATACACTTCCAGTAGACTGTCTCCCATCGTTACAGTAAATACACTTTCCAGTAGACTGTCTCCCTGTACAGTAAACAATACACTTTCCAGTAGACTGTCTCCCATGTACAGTAAATAATACACTTTCCATAGAGACCGTCTCCCATGTACAGTAAAAATACTTTCCATTAGAACACGTCCCATGTACGTAAACAATACTTTCCAGTAGACGTTCTCACCCAGTAACATAAACAATACTTTCCAGTAGACTGTCTCCCATGTACAGTAACAATCTTTCCAGTAGACGTCTCCATGTACAGTAAACAATACTTGTCCATGTAGACTGTCTCCCATGTACCTAAAAATACACTTCCAGTAGACGTCTCCCATGTACAGTAAACAATACACTTTCCAGGTTAGACTGTCTCCCATGTACAGTAAACAATACCACTTTCCAGTAGATCCGTCTCCATGTACGTAAATAAAACTTTCCTAGACTACTCCAGTACAGTACACAATAACACTTTCCAGTAGACGTGTCTCCCATGTACAGTAACAATACACTTTCATAGACTGTCTCCCATGTACAGTAAATAATACACTTTCCAGTAGACTGTCTCCATGTACAGTAAATAATACACTTTCCAGTAGACTGTCTCCATGTACAGTAAAATACTTCCAGTAGACTGTCCCCATGTACAGTAAATAATCCTTTCCAGTAGGGACTGTCTCCATGACAGTAAACAATACTTTCCAGGTGACTGTCCCCATGTACAGTAAACAATACATTTCAGTAGACTGTCTCCATGTAAGTAAAAATACATCCAGTAAACCGTCCCTTACAGTAAACATACTTTCCAGTAGACCGTCTCCCATGTACAGTAAATAACTTCAGTAGCCGTCTCCCCTGTACATCAAAACACACTTTCCAGTAGACTTGTCTCCCATGTACAGTCAACAATACTTTCCAGTAGACTGTCTCCCATGTACAGTAAACAATACTTCCAGTAGGACTGTCTCCCATGTACAGTAAACACTTTCCAGTAGACTGTCTCCCATGTAAGTAAACAATACCTTTCCAGTAGACTGTCTCCATGTACAGTAACCAATCACTTCCAGTAGATGTCCCCATGTACAGTAAAATAACACTTTCCAAGTAGATGTACTGTCTCCCATGGTACAGTAAATAATACACTTTCCAGAGAGACTGTCTCCCATGTAACAGTAAATATACACTTTCCAGTAGACTGTCTCCCATGTACAGTACAATAAACACTTTCCAGTAGACCGTCTCCCATGTACAGTAAAGACACTTTCCAGTAGACCGTCTCCCTGTACAGTAAACAATCACTTTCAGTAGACTGTCTCCCATGTACAGTACAATACTTTTCCAGTAGACTGTCTCCCATGTACAGTAAACAATACTTTTCGTAGAACCCGTACTCCCATGTACAGTAAAACAATACATTTCCAGTAGACTGTCTCCCATGTACAGTAAACATACACTTCCAGTAGACGGTCTCCCAGGTACAGTAAAAATACACTTTCCAGTAAGACCGTCTCCCATGTACAGTAAACAATAAACACTTTTCGCAGTAGACTGGCTCCCATGTACAGTAACAATACACTTTCAGTGACTGTTCCCATGTACAGTAAAAATATCTTTCCAGTAGACTGGTCTCCCATGTACAGTAAACAATACTTTCCAGTAGACTGTCTCCCTGTACAGTAAACAATACACTTCCAGTAGAACTGTCCCATGTACAGTAAATACTACTTTCCAGTGAACTGTCTCCCATGTACAGTAAACAATACTTTCCAGTAGACTGTCTCCTGTACAGTAAACAATACAATTCCAGTAGACCGTCTCCAATTACAGAACAATACACTTGTCCAGTAGACGTCTCCCATGTACAGTAAACAATACACTTCCAGTAGACTGTCTCCCATGTACAGTAAACTAATACACTTTGCCAGTAATGGCTCCCATGTACGTAACAATACACTTTCCAGTAGAACTGTCTCCCATGTACAGTAAACAATACCCTTTCCAGTAGACTGTCTCCCATGTACAGTAACAATACATTTCCATAGACGTCTCCCATACATAAACTAATACTTTCCAGTAGACGTCTCCCTGTACAGTAAACAAACTTTCCAGTAGACTGTCTCCCATGTACAGTAAAACAATACTTTCCAGTAGACGTCTCCCATGTACAGTAAACAATACACTTGTCCAGTAGACCGTCTCCTTTACAGTAAAACATACACTTTCCAGTAAGACTGTCTCCCATGTACAGTAAACTAACCTTTCCAGTAGACTCGTCCTCCATGTACAGTAAACAAAACTTTCCATGACTGTCCCCATGTACAGTAAACAATACTTCCAGTAGAACTGTCCCCTCCATGTACATAAACAATCACTTTCCAGTAGAGACTGTCTCCAATGTACATAACAATACACTTTCCAGTAGACTGTTCTTACCTTCTTATCAGTAAACAAGTACCATTCCAGTAGACTGTCTCCCATGTACAGTAAACATACACTTTCCAGTAGACTGTCTCCATGTACAGTAAACACATACCTTCCAGTAGACTCGTACGCCAGTGTTACAGTAAACAATCCACTTTCCAGTAGACTGTCTCCATGTACAGTAAACAATACTTTCCAGTAGACGTCTCCCCATGTACAGTAAATAATACTTTCCAGTAGACTGTCTCCCATGTACAGTAAACAATACCTTTCCAGTAGACTGTCTCCCATGTACAGAAAATACTACACTTCCAGTAGACGTCCCATGTACAGTAAATAATACTTTCCAGTAGACTGTCTCCCTGTACAGTAAATAATACTTTCCAGTAGACTGTCTCCCTGTCAGTAAATAATACTTTCCAGTAGAACTGTCTCCCATGTACAGTAAAAATCACTTTCCAGTAGACTGTCTCCATGTACAGTAATAATACTTCCAGTAGACCGTCTCCCATGTACAGTAAATAATACTTTTCCAGTAGACTGTCTCCCATGTACAGTAAATATACTTCAGTAGACTGTCTCCCATGTACAGTACAATCTACCACTTTCCAGTTAAGGACCTGTCTCCCATGTACAGTAAATATACTTCCAGGTAGACTGTCTCCCATGTACAGTAAATAACTCTTTCAGGAGACGTCTCCCATGTACAGTAAACAATAACCTTTCCGTAGACCGTCTCCCATTTAGCAGAATAATACCTTTTTCCAGTACTACGGTCTCCCATGTTACAGTAAACATAAACTTCCAGTAGACTGTCTCCCATGTACAGTAAATACATACTTTCCAGTAGACTGTCCCAAGTACAGTAATAATACTCTTCGTAGACTGTCTCCCATGTACAGTAAACAATACATTCCAGTAGACCGTCTCCCATGTACAGTAAATAATACAACTTTCCGTAGACTGTCTCCCATGTACAGTAAATAATACACTTTCCAGTAGACTGTCTCCCATGTACAGTAAACAATACACTTTCCAGTAGACCGTCTCCCATGTACAGTAAACAATACTTTCCAGTAGACCGTCTCCCATGTACAGTAAACAATACTTTCCAGTAGACCGTCTCCCATGTACAGTAAACAATACTTTCCAGTAGACTGTCTCCCATGTACAGTAAATAATACTTTCCAGTAGACTGTCTCCCATGTACAGTAAATAATACACTTTCCAGTGACGCGGTCTCCCATGTACATGTAAAAAACTACGCTTTCAGTAGGACTGTCTCCATGTGTACAGTAAACATACTTTCCAGTAGACTGGTCTCCCTAGGTACAGAATAATAATTTCAGATAGATTTCCCATGTCGTTAACCACTTCCGTGAGGCTCCCTGTACAGTTAAAAATACACTTTTCCAGAGACGTCTCCAGTGTACAGTGAACAATACACTTTCCAGTGGTGACTGTTCTCCCATGTACAGTAAATAATACTTTCAGTAGGACTGTCTCCCCATGTACAGTAAACAATACACTTCCAGTAGACTGTCTCCCATGTAATAGTAAAAATACTTTCCCAGTAGATGTCTCCCATGTACAGTAAAATACTACTTCCGTAGGGACTGTCTCCCATGTACAGTAAACAATACTTTCCAGTAGACTGTTCCCATGTACAGTAACAATACACGTTCCAGTTAGACGTCTCCCATGTACAGTAAACAATACACGTTTCAGTAGGACTGTCTCCCATGAACGTAAAATAACACTTTCAGGCTGTCTCCCATGTACAGTAAACAATAAACTTTCCAGTAGACTGTCTCACGATGTACAGTAAACAATACTTTCCAGTAGACTGTCTCCAGTACAGTAAAAACAATACACTTTCCAGATAGACTGTCTCCATGTACAGTAAAAACTACACTTTCCAGTAGACTGTCCCAGCAGTAAACAATACAATTTCCAGTAGACTGTCTCCATGTACAGTAAACTAATACAACTTTCCAGTAGACTGTCTCCATGTACAGACACAATACACTTTCCAGTAGACTGTCTCCCATGGTACAGTAAAACAATACACTTTCCAGTAGACCGTCTCCCATGTACAGTAAACAATGACTTCCAGTAGACTGTCCCATGTGACAGTAAATAACTTTCCAGTAGACGTCTCCCATGTACAGAAAACAATACACTTTTTCCAGATAGAGTCTCCCATGTACAGTTAAACAATACACTTTCCAGTAGACGTCTCCCCATGTACAGTAAACAATACACTTTCCAGTAGACTGTCTCCAATGCTACAGTAAAACAATACACTTTCCAGTAGACGTCTCCATGTACAGTAAACAATACATTCCAGGACCTGTTCCCATGTACAGTAAAACAACATTTCCAGTTAGACTGTCTCCATGTACAGTAAATAATACACCTTACAGTGATATTTCCCATTGTCAGTAAACAAACACTCCAGTAGACGTTCCTCCCCATGTACAGTACAACAATACACTTTCCAGTGACTCGTTCTCCATGTACAGTAAATAATCACTTTACAGTAGGACGTTTCCCATGTACAGTAAACAATACACTTTTCGTAGTAGTCTTCCCATGGTACGTAAAAATCACTTTCCAAGTAAGTCTCCCATGTACATAAAAACTTCAGTAGACCGTTCTCCCATGTACAGTAAATAATACTTTCCAGTAGTCGTCTCCCTTGTACAGTAAATAATACTTCCAGTAGAACCGTTCTCCCATGTACACGTAAACAATACTTCCAGTAGACCGCTCTTCTCCCATGTACAGTAAACTAATACTTTCCAGTAGACGTCTCCCATGTTACAGTAAATACTACTTTCACGTAGACGTCTCCATGTACAGTAAACAATACTTTCCAGTGACCGTCTCCCATGTACAGTAAACAATACTTCCCAGTTTAGTAGACGTTGTCCCCATGTACAGTAAAAATACTTTCCAGTAGGACGTCTCCCATGTACAGTAAACTAATACTTTCCAGTAGCCTGTCTCCCATGTACAGTAAACAATACTTTCCGTAGATGCTCCTGTACAGTTAAATAATTTCCAGTAGATGTCTCCCATGTACAGTAAAAATACTTTCAGTAGATGTCTCCCATGTACAGTAAACAATTACTTTCAGTAGGACTGTCTCCATGTACCGTAAACAATACTTTCCAGTAGACTGATCTCCATGTTACGTTAAATAATACTTTCCAGTAGACGTCTCCCATGTACAGTAAAAATAACTTTCCAGTAAAGACGTCTCCCAGTACAGTAAAATACATTCAGATCGACTTCTCCATGTCAGTCACCATTCTCAGTACGTTCCCTGTACAGTAACAATACCTTCCAGTAGACTGTCTCCCCGTGTACAGTAAATAATACACCTCCGTAGACTGTCTCCCATCGTACAGTAAATAATCACTTCTCAGTAGACTGTCTCCCATGTACAGAAAATAATACATTTTCCGAGTAGACTGTCTCCCATGTACAAGTAAATAATTACACTTCCAGTATGCACGTCAGTTAGATAACAATCTTCCAGTAGGACCGTCTCCCGTACAGTAATAAAACAACTTTCCAGTAGACTGTCTCCATGTACAGTAAAAATACACTTTCAGTAGACTGTCTCCCATGTACAGTAAACAATACTTTCAGTAGCCGTCTCCATGTACAGTAAACAATAACTTTACCGTAGACTGTCTCCAGTTACAGTAAACAATACACTTTCCAGTTAGACTGTCTCCCCATGTACAGTAAACAATACACTTTCCAGTAGACTGTTCTCACGTACTGTAAAAATACACTTCCCGTAGACGTCTCCCATGTACAGTAAACAATTACCTTTCCGTAGACGTTCCATGCTACAGTAAAACAATACACTTTCCAGTTAGACTGTCTCCCATGTACAGTAAATAATACATTTCCAGTAGACGTCTCCATGTACAGCTAATAAACTGTTCCAGAGACTGCTCCATGTACAGTTAAAATAATACTTTCCAGTAGACTGTCTCCCAGGTACAGTAAAACAATACACTTTCCCAGTAGACTGTATCCCATGTAAATAAATAATACTTTCCAGGTAGACTGTCTCCCATGTACAGTAAACAAACTTTCATAGACTGTCTCCAGTACAGTAAACAACTTTACACATTCAGTACCGTCTCCCATGTACAGTAAATAAACTTTCCAGTAGACCGTCTCCATGTACAGTAAACAATACTTTCCAGTGGACTGTCTGCCATGTACAGTACAATAATACTTTCCAGTAGACTTGTTCCCATGTACAGTAATACAATACTTTCCAGTAGACGTCTCCCAGTGTACAGTAAACAATACTTCAGTAGACTGTCTCCATGTAAAGTAAAAACTTTCCGTAGACTGTCTCCCATTACAAGTAAACAATATTTCCAGTAGACTGTCTCAGACAGAAATCAATACTTCCAGTAGAATGTCTCCCCATGTACAGTAAACAATACACTTTCCAGTAGACTGTGCTCCCTGTACAGTACAACAATACTTTTCCCAGGTAGACTGTCTCCATGTACAGTAAAAAATACACTTTCCAGTAGGATGTCCTCATGTACAGAAATCAAACACTTTTCCAGTAGGGGACTGTCCACCATGTTACAGTAAATAATCACTTTCCAGTAGACGTCTCCCATGTACAGTATAAAATACTTTCCAGTAGACTGTCTCCCATGTACAGTAAAAATACACTTTCCAGTAGACTGTCTTCCATGTACAGTAAAACCAACTTTCAGTAGACTGTCTCCCATGTACAGTAAACAATCAACTTTCCAGTGAGACCGTGTCCCATGTACAGTAACAATACGTTTCCAGTAGTAGACTGTCACCATGTACAGTAACAATACTACTTCCAGTAGACTGTCTCCCATGTACAGTAAACATACACTTCCAGTAGACCGTCTTCCCATGTACAGTAAACCATACACTTTCCAGTAGAGGTCTCCCAGGTACAGTAAAATAAACACTTTACAGTAGACTGCTCCCAGTACAGTAAAATAATTTCAGGATGTCTCCATGTACAGTAACAATACTGTCCAGTAATGGCTCCTGCACAGTAACAATACACTTTCCAGTAGACTGTCTCCCATGTAAGTAAAAATACACTTTCCAGTAGACTGTCCCATGTACAGTAAAAAATACTTTCCAGTAGACCTGTCCCCCATGTACAGTAAACAATACACTTCCAGTAGACGTCTCCCATGACAGTAAACAATAACTTTCCAGTTAGACTCGTCTCCCCGTACAGTAAACAATCACTTTCCAGTAGACGTTCCATGTACAGTAAACAATCACATTTCCAGTAGACTGTTCCCATTGTACAGGAAACAATACCACTTCGTTTTTTTCCAGAATTCTAGACTGTCTCCCATGTACAGAAACAATACACTTCCAGTAGACTGTCTCCCATGTCCAGTAAAACAATACATTTCCAGTAGACTGTCCCCATGTTACAGAAAAATACTTCAGTAGACCGTCTCCATGTTACCAGTAACCAATACTTTCCAGTAGAGGTCTCCCATGTACAGTAACAATACTTTCCAGTAGACTGTCTCCCATGTACAGTAAACAATACACTTTCCAGTAGACCGTCTCCCTGTACAGTAAACAATACACTTCCAGAGACTGTCTCCATGTACAGTAAATAATACTTTCCAGTAGACCGTCTCCCATGTACGTGAAACAACATTTCCAGTAGGACGTCTCCTGTCAGTAAACATATTCCAGTAGACTGTTCTCATGTACAGTAAACAATACTTTCCAGTAGACGTCTCCCATGTACAGTAAACAATACTACTTCTCAGTAGATGTCTCCATGTACAGTAAACAATACACTTTCAGTAGACTGTCTCCCAGTACGTAAACAATCACTTTCCAGTAGACTGTCTCCCATGTACAGTAAACATACACTTTCCAGTAGACGTCTCCCATGTACAGTAAACAATACACTTTCCGTAGACGTCTCCCATGTACAGTAAACAATACACTTCCAGTAGACTGTCTCCCAGTACAGTAAACAATAACTTTCCAGTAGACTGTCTCCATGTACAGTAAACAATACACTTCCAGTAGACTGTCTCCCATGACAGTAAATTAATGACACTTTCCTAGACCGCTCTCCCATGTACAGTAAAAATACTTCCAGTAGACTGTCTCCATGTACCAGAAATATACTTTCCAGTAGACTGTCCTCCATGTACGTAAATAATTTCCAGTGACTGTTCCAGTCCAAGTAAATAAAACTTTCCCAGTAGACTGTCTCCCATGTACAGTAAATAAACTTTCCAGTAGACTGTCTCCCTGTACAGTAAATAATACTTTCCAGTAGACTGTCTTCCCATGTACAGTAAATAATACTTCTCAGTAGACGTCTCCAGTACAGACAATACACTTTCCAGTAGACTGTCTCCAGTACAGTAAATAATACTGTTCCAGTTAGAGACTGTCTCCCAGGTACAGTAAATAATACTTTCCAGTAGCTGTTCTCATGTACAGTAAACAAGACACTTTCGTGTAGACCGTCTCCCTGTACAGTAATAATACTTTCAGTCAGAATGTCCATGTACAGTAAATAATCACTCCAGTAGGACAGTCTCCCTGTACAGTAAATAATACTTTCCAGTAGACTGTCTCCAGTACAGTAAATAATACTTTCAGTAGACTGTCTCCCATGTACAGTAAACAATACTTCCAGTAGACCGTCTCCCATGTACAGTAAATACATTTCCCGTAGACTGTCTCCCATGTACAGTAATAATACACTTCAGTAGACTGTATCCCATGTACAGTAAACAATACATTTCCAGTGAGACCGTCTCCCATGTACAGTAAACAAAAATCAAATACTTTCCAGTAGACCTGTCTCCCTGTACAGTAAACATACTTTCCCAGTAGACAGGTCTCCCATGTACAGTAATAACAATACTTCCAGTAGGACTGTCTCCCAGTACAGAAAATAATACTTTCCAGTAGACTGTCTCCATAGTACAGTAATAATACTTTCCAGTAGACTGTCTCCCATGTACAGTAAACAATACACTTTCCAGTAGACTGTCTCCCATTTAAACAATTCTACTTTTCTTCCCTACAAGGAAAACATTCACAGCTCAGTGTCACCTTCCTAATCCCAACAATAATCAGAGTCTGGAAACTCCAATCCCCATTAATCACTTTCTGTCCATTTAAATTCCACGTTACTCCCCATTGTCACAATCCTTGTCCATTATCGACCCCTACCAGGTGCCTGGGCTGGACACGTGATTTCTCACTACAATATCCAATGCAAACACATGGAGTAGATTCCACTGAATAATACACCACATGGTATCTGCATAGGATGTTATAATGCCCAGTGCCACCTTCATCAGACACAGTAAAAAAGGTTGTATGTATGAACCTCTGTATGTGTATGTATATAACATATGTGTCTGTTAGTAGGTATGTATATAAGGTATGTATCAATGTTAGTTTCGTATGCCTGTTAGTTATGCAATTAAGTATATGTATGCATGTTAGTGTGTATGACATGTATGTTAGTTATATATGTATGTATGTTACTTATGTAAGTAACATAGAACAAAGTCCCAAATGCACTAACACCTGGTAGGGTGTAGACATCCAGTATACAAGCTAGATGAGACAGTCACACTCCATTTGTTACCCCTTCATCAGGCGCCAGACATTGCTAACATGGCCTCACCTTAGAATGGAGCTTGTTGATGTCATGTCTTCGTTCTGATAGGTTGAAGATCTTGGAAAACAAACAGACAGAGGTCACACGTTATAAACGGTCCACGTGTTATTTCCCATGACAAGTGGCTAAGTGGCTTTATCTGAACCCTCCCAGCTGGAGCGAGATTGACATTTAAAGTGGCTGTGGGTCCTACTCTGCCTGGGACTTCATTTCAGGAATTCTCCCATCAGTAACACAGGGAACCATCGCCCGTGGAATTCCCAAATAAAACAATATTCCCCGTGACTGGAACCCACCAGGTAACTGTCCCCGTGTTTGGACCCCAGCATGTGTGCCACCTCCTTTAGGTTCCGACAGAAATTGTCCTCCTCAGTCCCGGGGGAGAAGGTGACGGAGATTATTCGCTCGGTGATGTACGTTAGGTCCAGTTCGCAGAAATCCTCCATGGCGTGGATTAAGCTGATGCTTCTGGGTAGAAAATAAAAAAGCCAATTAAGGATAATTCCTCGTTGGAGAGACACAGGACAGACGGACGGACCACTAACCCCTTCACTGCCATGTGTGTGAGGAACTGGGGATGTCTCACTCAGTCCCATGGGATTTGAACTATGTGAACAGCCTCACCCTCTGATCCATTGGATTGCAGCTGTCTAACTCCCATATTGGGAACCGCAGGCTCAATACGGCAAACTCCCAGCAAAGACAGATGGCAAACCTACTGCCATGAACTGTGCCCCCTGTGCCCCCTTTACCTACATCACTAGCACCGTAAAACATACTTATAGGGGGGCATTGGTATTTCCTTGTATATATGTAGGGGTGACAAATCGTGGCCCTTCAGCTGCTGTACTACAATTCCCATCATCCCCTGCCAGCTGAATTACGTCAGCACAACAGAGCTCCGATTTCCTATCCCTGTATTTCCTTCCTATCAACAATAATCTAGACATTAACTGGGGTATCACATTGGTTATCTAATTGGTCATAAAAACAGATCTGAGCGTCCAAACAAATAAAACATCGGAACACACACAACCAATCAGAATTAAGAGTTTCCTTTTGTCTTGTGGCACTTTACAGGACATCTCATTGCGATTGGTTCAGGGGGAACATAAAACCTAAATTAATTCTCTTTCTGATTTGCTGGTTGAACTTATATCCCTGTAACTGATTTCACCAATCAAACCAGAGCAAATTACTTGACAAGAAGTAAAGATGGAGGAAAAAATAGAATTTTGTTTACATTAGTGGAGCCAGAAGTTTCTTGTTTGTGGGATAAGAGATAAAGTCTTATTATAACGCTGTGTGATAAGAGATAACGTCTTATTATAACGCTGTGTGATAAGAGATAACGTCTTATTATAACGATGTGTGATGACAGATAACGTCTTATTATAACGCTGTGTGATAATAGATGTCTTATATAAACGCGTGTTGATCAGATTAGTCTTTATTATAACACTGTGTGATGACAGATAACGTCTTATTATAACGCTGTGTGATAAGAGATAACGTCTTATTATAACGCTGTGTGATAACAGGTAACGTCTTATTATAACGCTGTGTGATGACAGATAACGTCTTATTATAACGCTTTGTGATAACAGATAACGTCTTATTATAACGCTGTGTGATGACAGATAACGTCTTATTATAACTATGTGACAGCAGATAATGTCTTATTATAACGCTGTGTGATAACAGATAATGTCTTATTATAACGCTGTGTGATGACAGATAACGTCTTATTATAACGCTGTGTGAAAACAGATAACGTCGTATTATAACGCTGTGTGATAACAGATAATGTCTTATTGAAACGCTGTGTGATAACAGATAACGTCTTATTATAACACTGTGTGATAACAGATAACGTCTTATTATAACGCTGTGTGATAACAGATAACATCTTATTCTAACGCTGTGTGATAACAGATAATGTCTTATTCTAACGCTGTGTGATAACAGATAATGTCTTATTATAACTCTGTGTGATAACAGATAATGTCTTATTATAACGCTGTGTGATAACAGATTATGTCTTATTATAACGCTGTGTGATAACAGATAATGTCTTATTATAACGCTGTGTGATAACAGATTATGTCTTATTATAACGCTGTGTGATAACAGATAACATCTTATTATAACGCTGTGTGATAACAGATAACGTCTTATTATAACGC
>JAACNH010000140.1:129698-149602 GCA_019447015.1 Hymenochirus boettgeri
CATCATTAACGAGTGCAGTACTGTCCAATGGTGACATAATAAACGAGCGCAGTACTCTGCAATGGTGACATCATTAACGAGCGCAGTACTGTGCAATGGTGACATCATTAACGAGCACAGTACTGTGCAATGGTGACATCATTAACGAGCGCAGTACTGTGCAAATCATTAACGAGCACAGTACTGTGCAATGGTGACATCATTAACGAGCACAGTACTGTGCAATGGTGACATCATTAACGAGTGCAGTACTGTGCAATGGTGACATCATTAACGAGCACAGTAATGTGCAATGGTGACATCATTATCTTTTATTGAGAATCAATCGAATTAGTTTTTTTACTTTAGTTACCGCCTTAAGTATGGGGGCTGCACTTGTTAATCGATAAGTATATCAGGTAGGTGCTGGTGTACCTGGGTCTGTGCAGGGGTATGTCTGTTTTATTTGTGTCTTACAACCATACAACTATCTTTATTGAGAACTAATCTAAATTGTTTTTTTTGACTTTGCGTTACCCTTTGAAGTAGGCATGCCACTTAAATGGGGTATATAGTAAAGTCAGTAGGTTGTGTACCGGGTCTGGTTGAGGGGGTATGTCTTTTGTTGTATTACAACTGGCATAAATACTATCCTCTATAATTGAGATACGATGCTAATTAGTTTTTTAACTTTTAGTGTAGCCCTTTAAGTTGGCTGCCACAGTATGGATAAGTAGGATCATTAATGGTGGTGTAATGCCTGGGTCTCGTTGGGGGGGGTATGTCTTTTTTTGTGTTTACAACATAAACTATCTCTATTGAGAAATATCTAAATTATTTATTTTTTTTTTTACTTTAGGTTACCCTTAAGTATGCGCCCTGGGTAAATGGATAAGTAGATCAGTAGGGTGTGTGTACCTCTGGGTCTGGTTGATGCTCCAACAAGTTTATGGTTGTAAACACAAAAAAGACATACCCCTCAACCAGACCCAGGTACACACACCTACTGATCTACTTATCCATTACAGTGGCAGCCATACTTAAAGGGTAACTAAAGTCAAAAAACTAATTTAGATTTATTCTCAATAAGAGATAGTTTTATGGTTGTAAACACAAAAAAGACATACCCCCTCAACCAGACCCAGGTACACACACCTACTGATCTACTTATCCATTACTGTGGCAGCCATACATAAAGGGTAATTAAGTAAAAAAAAAACTCATTTTGACCAATCATAAAAAAGTTAGTATTTTATCCCCCAACCTGATATGAATACACACACACCAACTGACCTACCTTTAATGCATGTGACATATTTAAAGGGTAAGTAAAAAACAAAATGTCCTCTTCATTGACATTACTGAGTTTTAAAATCTGCAGCACAAACACACAAATTCCCTTATCCCTTCCAAAATGCAGTCTTTCAAGCCAAATTCAAAGTTTATACTTAAACTTTCCCTTTCTAGTTATTATTATTATCATTATTATTATTATTGTCATTATTATTTACATTATTTATTAATAAACAGAACGTAGTAAATACCAAGTGTCAATACTTTCTATAAGTCGCCAAGTTGACCTTTTTCTGTCCCTTGACGAACATGGATGGGAATCTGTCCGTCATTTCTCTCTCATTCTGGGAGATTCCGACCTGGTAACATGTTCTGAATTATTTCCCAAAGACTCCAGTCAGTTTAACAATAACAATAACTTCCTGCAGCGATTATCACCCCCAACAGGATTCCCAGATGTTCCTCCATGTTTTCAATTTACAGAGAGAGAGAAAAACACATCCTAATGCAAAACAAGATAAACACGGAACAATCTCCCACTGACCCCAAACAATCTCCCCCCATCACACACGGAACAATCTCCCACTGACCCCAAACAAGCTCTCCCCGTCCCAACGGAACAATCTCCCACTGACCCCAAAACAATCTCCCCTTGTCACACACGGAACAATCTCAAACTGACCCCCAAACAATCTCCCCCCGTCCCACACGGAACAATCTCCACTGACCCCAAACAATCTCCCCCCATCACACCCGGAACAATCTCACACTGCCCCCAACAATCTCTCCCCGTACCACACAGAACAATCTCCCACTGACCCCAACAATCTCTCCCCGTCCCACACGGACAATCTCCCACTGACCCCAAACAATCTCTCCCTGTCACACATGGAACAATCTCATACTGACCCCCAAACATCTCCCCCCGTCACACACGGACCAATCTCAAACTGACCCCCAAAATCTCCCCGTCACACACAGAGCAATCTGCCACTGACCCCAAACAATCTCTCCCTGTCACACACGGAACAATCTCCCACTGACCCCAAACACTCTCCCTGTCACACACGGAACAATCTCCCACTGACCCCAAAAACCAATCTCTCCCTGTCACACACGGAACAATCTCCCACTGCCCCAAAACTCCTCCTGTCCCACACGGAACAATTCCCACTGACCCCAACAATCTCCCCCCGTACACAAGGAACAATCTCACACTGACCCCCAAATAAATCTCCCCCGTCAACACGAACAATCTCACGCTGACCGCCAAATCTCCCCCTGTCACAACACGAGAGCAATCTCCCATGACCCCAACAATCTCCCCTGTCCACACACGGAAAATCTCCCACTGACCCAAACAATCTCCCCCCGTCAACACGGACAACTCACACTGACCCCACCAACAATCTCCCCCATCACACACGGAAATCTCCACTGACGCCAAAATCTCCCCCTGTCTACACACGGAAGCATCTCCCACGACCCCACAGTCCTAACAGTCCTCCCTGTCACACCGGAACAATCTCCACACTGACCCCCCAAACAATCTCCCCCGTCACACATGGAACAATCTCATACGACCCACAACCAATCTCCCCCGTCACCACGGAACATCTGCCACTGGACCCCAAACAATCTCCCCCGTCACACACGGAAACAATCTCACACGTGAACCCAAACAAATCTCCCCCCCCGTCACACACTGGAAAAATCTCATACTGACCCAAACAATCTCCCCGTACACAGGAAAACCAATCTCACCTGACCCCAAACACCCTAAACACAATTCCACCCCAACATCTCCGTTCACACACGGCCATCTCACACTACCCACAACAATCTCCCCTGTCACCACTACACACCATACCCCTCCCCCCGTCCAACACGGAAAACAATCTCACCGACCCCAAAACCATCTCCCCTTGTCACACATGAAACAATCTCACACTGACCCCAAACAATCTCCCCCGTCACACACGGAACAATCTCACACTGACCCAAACAACTATCTCCCCTGTGTCACACATGGAACAATCTCACACTGACCCCGAACAATCTCCCCCCCCTCACAGACGGAACAATCTCCACTGACCCCCCAAACAATCTCCCCCCATCACACCACGGAACAATCTCCCACTGATCCCAAACAATCTCCCCCGTCACACACGGAACAATCTCATCATGACCCCCAAACAATCTCCCCCCGTCACACACGGAACAATCTCATACTGACCCAAACACTCTCCCCGTCACACACTGAAACAATCTCACTGACCCCAAACAACTTCTCCCCCCGTCACACCGGAACATCTCCCACGACCCAACACAATTCTCCCCGTCACAACGGAACATCTCACACTGACCCCAAAACAATCTCCCCCCCGTCACACACGAACAATCTCATACTGACCCCAAACCATCTCCCCGTCACAACAGGAAAAACATCTCACACTGACCCCAATCAATCTTCCCCCCGCACACACGGAAACCATCTCCTACACCTGACCCAAAACAGTCTCCCCTTGTCCACACATGGAAATCTCACACTGACCCCAAAGACATCTCCCCCGTCACAGACGGAACAACTCCACTGACCCCCAACAATCTCCCCCATCACACACCAGGAACAACTCCCCAATGATCCAAACACATCTCTCCCCGTCACACACGGAACAATCTCATACTGACCCCAAACCCAACTCTCCCCCCCCTCACACACGGAACAATCTACACTGGACCAACAAAACAATCTCCCCTTGTCACCAGTGAACAATCTCACCTGACACAAACAATCTCCCCCCGTCACAGACGGAACAATCTCCACTGACCCCCAAACAATCTCCCCCCATCACACACGGAACAATCTCCCACTGCTCCCAAACAATCTCCCCGTCACACATGGAACATCTCATACTGACCCCAAACAATCTCCCCCCGTCACACACGGAACAATCTCCCACTGACCCCAAACAATCTCCCCCCATCACACACCGGAACAATCTCCCCCTGACCCCAACAATTCTCTCCCCATCCAACGGAACAATCTCATACTGAACCCCCAAAACAATCTCCCCCATCACAGCCCGGAACAATCTCACACTGACCCCAAACAATCTCCCCCCATCACACAAGGACAATCTCACTATCTTGACCGCCCAAACACTCTCCCAAATCTCCCCCGTCACACATGGAACAATCTCATACTGCCCCCAAACAATCTCCCTCCGTCACACACGGAACAATCTCATACTGACCCCAAACAATCTCTCCCGTCACACACGGAACAATCTCACACTGACCCCAAACAATCTCCCATCAACACAAGGACAATCTCCTACTGACCCCAAACATCTCCCTCCCCCGTCACCATGGAACAATCTCATACTGACCCCCAAAATCAATCTCCCCCCGTCACACACGGAACAATCTCATACTGACCCCAAACAATCTCCCCGTCACACACGAACAATCTCATACTGACCCCCAAACAATCTCCCCCCCGTCACACATGGAACAATCTCCCACTGACCCCAAACAATCTCCCCCGTCACACACGAACAATCTCACACTGACCCCAAACAATCTCCCCCCCGTCACACATGGAACAATCTCACTAACTGACCCCAAACAATCTCCCCCCCGTCACACATGGAACAATCTCACACTGACCCCAATCAATCTCCCCTCACACCACGGAACAATCTCCACACTGACCCAAAACAATCTCCCCTTGTCACAATGGAACAATCTCACACTGACCCCAAACAATCCCCCCCCGTCACAGACGGAACAATCTCCACTGACCCCAAACAATCTCCCCCCATCACACACGGAACAATCTCCCACTGATCCCAAGCAATCTCCCCCCCGTCACACACGGACAATCTCATACTGACCCCAAACAATCTCCCCCCATCACACACGGAACAATCCACCTGACCCAAACCATCTCCCTGTCACACATGGAACAATCTCACACTGACCCAAACAATCTCCCCCGTCACAGACGGAACATCTCCCACTGACCCCCAAACAATCTCCCCCATCACACACACGGAACAATCTCCCACTGACCCAAACAATCTCCCCCGTCACACACGGAACAATCTCATACTGACCCCAACAATCCCCCCCGTCACACACAGAACAATCTCCACTGACCCCAAACAATCTCCCCCCATCACACACGGAACAATCTCCCACTGACCCCAAACAATCTCCCCATCCCACAACGAACTATCTCAAACGCCCCCAAACAATCTCCCCCGTCACACACGGAAACACCTCATCTGACCCCAAACAATCTCCCGTCACACACGGAACAATCTCATACTGACCCCCAAACAATCTCCCCCGTCACACACGGAACAATCTCCCACTGACCCCAAACAATCTCCCCCGTCACATCCCAGAAACATCTCACGGACCCCAAACAATCTCCCCCCCGTCACACCGAACAACAATCTCTCACTGACCCACAACCCCATCTCCCCCGTCACACATGGAACAATCTCCCACTGACCCCAATCAATCCCCCCCGTCACACACGGAACAATCTCACACTGACCCAAAACAACTCATCTCCTGTCCACATGAACAATCTCACACTGACCCCAAAAACAATCTCCCCCGTCACAACGGAACAATCTCCACTGACCCCCAAACAATCTCCCCCCATCACACACGGAACAATCTCCCACTGATCCCAAACAATCTCCCCGTCACACACGGAACAATCTCATACTGACCCCCAAACAATCTCCCCCCTCACACACGGCACAATCTACACTGAGCCCAAACATCTCCCCCACACATGGAACAATCTCACACTGACCCCAAACAATCTCCCCCATCACACACGGAACAATCTCCCACTGATCCCAAACAATCTCCCCGTCACACGGAACAATCTCAACTGAACCCCAAACAATCTCCCCCCATCACAACGGAACAATCTCACACTGACCCAAAACAATCTCCCCTTGTCACACATGGAACAATCTCACACTGACCCCAAACAATCTCCCCATCACACACGGAACAATCTACACACTGATCCCAAACAATCTCCCCCGTCACACACGGAACAATCTCATACTGACCCCCAACAATCCTCCCCCCATCACACACGGAACATCTCACACTGACCCAAAACAATCTCCCCCTTGTCACAATGAACATCTCACACTGACACCCCAAACAATCTCTCCCCATCACACAGGAAACATCTACTACTGACCCCAAACAATCTCCCCCCCATCACACACGGAACAATCTCCCACTGACCCAAACAATCTCCCCCATCACACACAAGGAACAATCTCATACTGACCTCCAAACAATCTCCCCCCCAATCACACACGGAAAACTCATAGCGACCCCCAAAACAATCTCTCCCATCACACACGAACAATACTCATACGACCTCCAACCAATCTCCCCCCATCACACACGGAACAATCTCATACTGACCCCCAAACAATCTCTCCCCATCACACACGGAACAATCTCATACTGACCCCAAACAATCTCTCCCCATCACACACGGACAATCTCATACTGACCTCCAAACAATCTCCCCCCATCACACACGGAACAATCTCATACTGACCCCAAACAATCTCCCCCACACACACGGAACAATCTATAACTGACCCAACAATCTCCCACTCTCCCCATCACCACGGAACAATCTCCCATGGACCCCAAACATCTCTCCCCCCACACGGAACCATCTCATACTGCCCCAACAATCTCCCCCATCACACAAGGAACAATTCACACTGACCCAAACAATCTCCCCCCATCACACACGGAACAATCTCACCACTGACCCCCAAACAATCTCCCCCCAATCACACAAGGAACAATCTCATACTGACCCCAAACAATCTCCCCCATCACACAAGGAACAATCTCACACTGACCCCAAACAATCTCCCCCCGTCACACACGGAACAATCTCATACTGACCCCAAACAATCTCCCCGTCACACGGAACAATCTCATACTGACCCCAAACAATCTCCCCCCGTCACACACGGAACAATCTCCCACTGATCCCAAACAATCTCCCCCGTCACACCGGAACAATCTCACACTGACCCCCCAAACAATCTCCCCCCCCCGTCACACATGGAACACTCTCATACTGACCCCAAACAATCTCCCCTTCACACATGGAACAATCTCACACTGACCCCAATCAATCTCCCCGTCACACACGGAACAATCTCACACACTGACCCAAAACAATCTCCCCTTTCACACATGGAACAATCTCACACTGACCCCAACAATCTCCCCCCGTCACAGACGGAACAATCTCCCACTGATCCCAAACAATTCCCCCGTCACACACGAACAATATCATACTGACCCCAAACATCTCCCCCGTCACACACGGAACAATCCACACTGACCCCAAACAATCTCCCCTTGTCACACATGGAACAATCTCACACTGACCCCAAACAATCTCCCCCATCACACACGGAACAATCTCCACTGACCCCCAAACAATCTCCCCGTCACACACGGAAAACAATCTCATCTGACCCCCAAAACAATCTCCCCCCATCACACACGGAACAACTCTACACTGACCCAAACATCTCCCCTTGTCACACATGGAACAATCTCACTGACCCCAAACAATCTCCCCCATCACACACGGAACAATCTCCACTGATCCCAAACAATCTCCCCCGTCACACACGGAACATCTCATACTGACCCCCAAACAATCTCCTCCCATCAAACAACGGAACAATCTCACACTGACCCAAACAATCTCCCCTTGTCACACATGGAACAATCTCACACTGACCCCAAACAATCTCCCCATCACACACGGAACAATCTCATACTGACCCCTAAACAATCTCCCACACATCACACACAACATCTCCCACTGACCCACAAACAATCTCTCCCCATCACACACGGAACAATCTCATACTGACCTCCAAACAATCTCCCCCCATCAAACACACGGAACAATCTCATACTGACCCCCAAACAATCTCTCCCCATCACACACGGAACAATCTCATACTGACCCCAAACAATCTCCCCCATCACACAGAACAATCTCCCACTGACCCCAAACAATCTCTCCCATCACAGGAACACTCATAGACCCCAAACAATCTCTCCCATCACACACGAACATCTCATACTGACTCCAACAACAATCTCCCCCATCACACACGGAACAATCTCATACTGACCTCCAAACAATCTCCCCCCATCACACACGGAACAATCTCAACTGACCCCAAAATCTCCCCCCATCACACACGGAGCAATCTCCCACTGACCCCAAACAATCTCTCCCCATCACACAAGGAACAATCTCATACTGACCCCAAAACAATCTCCCCCGTCACACATGGAACAATCTCACACTGACCCAAACAATCTCCCCCCATCACACACGGAACAATCTCACATGGACCCACACAATCTCCCACCATCACACAAGGAACAATCTCATACTGACCCCAAACAATCTCCCCCCATCACACAAGGAACAATCTCCCACTGACCCCAAAACAATCTCTCCCCGTCACACACGGAACAATCTCAATACTGACCCAACAATCTCCCCTCACACACGGAACAATCTCATACTGACCCCCAAACAATCTCCCCCCGTCACACACGGAACAATCTCCCACTGACCCCAAACAATCTCCCCGTCACACACTGAACAATCTCACACTGACCCCAAACAATCTCCCCCCGTCACACATGGAACAATCTCATCTGACCCCAAACAATCTCCCCCGTCAACACATGGAACAATCTCACACTGACCCCAATACAATCTCCCCCGTCACACACGGAACAATCTCACACTGACCCAAACAATCTCCCCTTGTCACACACGGAACAATCTCACACGACCCACCAAACATCTCCCCCCTCCACAGACGGAACAACTCCCACTGATCCCAAGCATCTCCCCTCACACACGGAACAATCTCATACTGCCCCCAACAATCTCCCCCCATCACACACGGAACAATCTCACACTGACCAAACAATCTCCCCTTGTCACACATGGAACAATCTCACACTGACCCCAAACACTTCCCCCGTCACAGACGGAACAATCTCCACGACCCCCAAACAATCTCCCCCATCACACACGGAACAATCTCCCACTGATCCAAACAATCTCCCCCCCGTAACACACGGAACAATCTCATCCTGACCCCAAACAATCTCCCCCCGTCACACACGGAACAATCTCCCACTGACCCCAAACAATCTCCCCCCATCACACACGGAACATCTCCACTGACCCCAAACAATCTCCCCCATCACACACGGAACGATCTCATACTGACCCCCAAACAATCTCCCCCGTCACACACGGAACAATCTCATACTGACACCAAACAATCTCCCCGTCACACACGGAAAATCTCATACGACCCCAAACATCCACCCCCCGTCACAACGGAACAATCTCCATCTGACCCCAAACAATCTCCCCCTCACACACGAACAATCTCAACTGACCCCAAAACAATCTCCCCCCTCACACACGGAACAATCTCATACTGACCCCAAACAATCTCCCCCGTCACACATGGAACAAATCTCCCACTGACCCCAAACAATCTCCCTCCCATCACACAAGGAACAATCTCATACTGACCCCTAAACAATCTCCCCCCATCACACACGGAACAATTCCCACTGACCCCAAACAATCTCCCCCCATCACACAAGGAACAATCTCATACTGACCCCAAACAATCTCCTCCCGTCACATATGGAACAACAATAATCAAATTGATCAAGGCGGAATCCTCCATAACATTCCATCAGTCCGGGAGTTCGGAATCCCCTCAATGACACGTTGGGAACAGACCCAGACTGATGACAGATCTCTCACTGCTCAATGGGAAGCCATAAAGATTCTGTTTCAGCTGTTGCCAAACTGTCAGTCTCAGTAGCCACAACAAGATATGGACCAGCCAGATATTGCATGTCATGTGACAAACAGACACGCACTTTACATGTACACAGGAAATCTGCAGATCTAAATATATAAATGGCTTTATGGAATCTTTACTCCTTGGTTGTGTGAATGGCCCCCACTAGCCCACCCATTATTGGCCTTGTTCATGAAATATATTTATTGGTTCAGAATGTCCACTAGGTTATTTGTGTTGCCATCAAGGACTCTTGGTAATGACGTAATATTACACGTGCCGGGGGAATTCCCAGCCATGGAACTACAAGTCCCAGGAGTCCTTGAAAGCTGCTGATCAAGTTCAACTGAAAGACTATTTTACATGGAGTGGTACAGAAATGGGGAGAGTGGTCAGGACAGCCGGAATTTACAGGAAGGGGCAGAGTCTAAAGTAGGGGGCAGCATCTAATGAAAAGAAGTTACCCTCTTTCTTTAAAGGCAGAAACCCCCCCTTAAAGAAAGAGTGGTAACTTCTAAAGTAGGGGGCAGCATCTAATGAAAGGGGGGTTTCTGCCTTTAAAGAAAGGGGGTAACTTCTAAAGTAGGGGGCAGCATCTAATGAAAAGGGGATTTCTGCCTTTAAAGAAAGGGGGTAACTTCTAAAGTAGGGGGCAGCATCTAATGAAAGGGGGGTTTCTTTGGTTACAGTACACCATACAGTCCGATTGGTTACAGTACACCATACAATCTTATTGGTTACAGTACACCATACAATCCGATTGGTTACAGTACACCATACAATCCGATTGGTTACAGTACACCATACAATCTGGTTGGTTACATTAGGGTTATTTACAGATTATTATGGGATGAATTGATACTGTAACTATAATAAGATGTTATAAACGATCCCTATTAACATGGAAGTAAATTCCCTATTACTTAGCGACCCTGGAAGGAGCTGTGAGACCTGGATAGTGACCGTGACGTGTCCCACCCGGAGATCTAGGACCCTCCTCCAGATAGAAGATGAAATTGGTGAATTTGTCTAGTTCATATGGACTCTATAGGGATTAACCAGAAGGAACCAATTTGGATTCCATGAGATTAACCCAATGGACTGATTGGTCTGTGTGTGGCTACATTGGGGTTGATTGGCAATCCCTCCTGGTCTATAGAACGTCCTGTCCCCTCGGAGAAGAACAATTTGCTGTGAGTTTCCCATAACCAGTGACCCCAGTCTATCCCCCCAGAGGTTTGAGTGACTGCACAGCCCAGACACACGGGCCCTACATGGGCATTTTCTGTGGCCTAATAGTTACCAGATGATCCCAGCAGATGGAGACGTTAACCCTCTGTGTCCCGCACAGACCCCAATCAGATCCTGCCCTGTTCCCTGTAGGGGGGTCATTAAAGGGACCAGCAGCAATAAACCAATGAACCAGCCTTCTATGATGTCATAGGGTGGGCGCAGTTACCTGGCTGTAATGTACAGGAACCTGTATACACAGGGTTATAACAGGCGGGGGATTGTCCAATAGAGACACGGGAGATAATTCATTGCTGGGGGGATCCACCACATTGAGAAGGTTCCCAGTGTCACAATGATTCTGTCTATTCCCTATTTACAGGCGGCTCGGCTAGGAATAACCCCCCCACCCCCCTGATAATGACCTGGGCCTGCGACAGACCCTCATTATCTTTATGAGACAGACTCCTGTGGTCAATGGAATCAGCCGTCTACAGGGTGGTCTTGTAATATCGGGCCTTATTATAAAAAGACCCTCTGCATTAACGGAGCTGCCACGGTGCGGAGCTCTTACAGATAATTAAAGGTAACGAAGCATCTACTCCTCGCACAGCAACATCACTACTGGAAACAGTGCGGTAAGTTGTGGGTAACAAGGACCATTCGCTCTATTCTGCTCATTGGGGGGAGGAGTCTCCGGGGAAGGCGATATATTTATTTCATTGAACATCAATACCAATGGGGTGTCAATCAATTTATAATGTGAAACAAAAGTTACAGTTCCAGGAGACCAGCGTCTGGGTCAGGGCTGGGTCAGGGGCGAGTCGTCTGGGTCAGGGGCGAGTGGGTTGCCCATTTAGAATCTGAGATGGAGAGTCTAAGGGGGCAACTTGCAGCATTGGCCCAGTAAATTTGGGGAGAGGGGGCAGCAGGCACTGACTGGGGCCAGTATAGAGGGGGTGGAAATGGGTCAGTTAAGGTTGAGGGCGGAGGTAGTTTTGTAAGGGTTGTAAGGGTCACTAGCGGAAGTGGGGGAAGAAAGGGTAAGGTCGCCAAGACCCTACATGGTGGACTGTGCGTTCCCTGCCTGGTGCTAGGGTTCGGCATGTGGTGGATCGTGTAGACAGATTATTGGGTGGGGCCGGGTGTGACCCGGCGGTCTTGGTTCACATTGGTGCCAATGACAAAGTTAGAGGTGGAGGTGATGTCCTTAAACATGATTTCCCGAGAATTAGGGGCCAAGTTAAAATCCAGGACCTCCAGGGTAGTGATTTCAGAAATACCACCGCAGCCACGTGCTACGCTAGGGAGGCAACGGGAGCTCAGGAGTATAAATGCGTGGCTAAGAGAGTGGTGTAGGGAGATGGGGTTTGGGTTTTTAGAGAACTGGGCTGACTTTTCTGTTGGCTACAGGCTCTTTAGTAGTGACGGATTGCACCTCAATGGTGGTGGTGAAGCTGTTTTGGGGGAGAAGATGGCTAGAGGGTTGGAGGAGATTTTAAACTAGGTTTGGGGGGGGAGGGTATTAGCAGTCTCACTGGGATAGATAGCCCAGGAGGAAAGCAGGGTGTAGATAGGCCAGTGGTGGGCGGAAAGGGGGGTGGGGCTAGCATAGGGGGAGTATAAATAAACTACAAGATTATTATGTAAAATGTATGTTTGCAAATTAGAGAAGCCTGGCGGACAAAATGGGAGGATTGGAGATAATGGCATTGACCCAAAAGCATGATGCAATAGGTATAGCAGAAACATGATTGAACAATTATCATGACTGGGCTGTACATTTAGAAGGATACTCCTTGTTTAGACTGGGTACACACCCCTGTGAGACTACTCCAGACTCCTGCTCCTGAGAGGAGACTCTAATCTCCTAACCGGTCATGCCCCCTTTTGCTCGTCATTCCCCCGGAACGCTCCTCACCTCACCCCCTAAGTGACATCAATTTGCCACGCCCCCTCGTCAAAACTATTCCTCCTAAATCCATGCTGGTTACTACTTATAATGTCAGTCCTTGAAACATACTCTAGAACATTTCCCTTATTAAACTTTCCAGGATCTTCCCCACCACTGACGTTGGTTTGACAAGATCTGCTCTAGGATTTTCCTCCCCATTAACACCCATAGTGACAGTTATCAATTAAATGTGGATTCATCTCTCGTTTAACATAAATACAGTCGCCTCCCCCTTTCCTGTTTTCTCTGTGGTTGGGTACTTTCCGTGTATCGGTCGGTGGGCCAAAATCGTGCGATTGGTCATGTGATTGTGTGGTCTCCTATAGACTAAACTTTCGGTTGCGGCTATTTCCGTCTGTGTGTACCTGCGTGTCTATAGACCCTTTATTAGATCTTTTGCCATTAACGTGTATCTACACCAATCTTTAGTGAAGGGAAGATAAAGACACAAAATCAAATCTTATTTATTCACTGTAATGACATTTTTGGAAATCTCCACTTACCTTCCCTTCACATTTTCTGTGACAAGACAATCGGCAAACTGTAGGGAAAGAAAAGAGAAAAGGAATGTCAAACCTGCAGACAGGGAATGCTGGGAGTTGTAGTTTGCAACACCTGTTCTAAATCATATACTAAGGATTGTCCATCTGCACCCCCCCAACAGGACAACATTACAGGGAGATTCAATAAAAGTTCTTATCTTTAAAATGGTGCTAATTTTTCCCCAACCAATCAGATTTATTAAACATTTGAAAGCTAACATCTGATTGGTTGGGGCAAAATTAGCACCATTTTAAACAATAAGAACTTTTATTGAATAACCCTGAATGTGGTCCAACCCCCCACAGAGTACCCACCTTACAGACCCCCACACAGAGTGCCTACCTAACAGCCCCCCACACAGAGTACTACCTAACAGACCCGCACAAAGAGTACCTACCTAACAGACCCGCACACAGAGTGCCTACCTAAACAGCCCCCCACACAGAGTACCTACCTAACAGACCCGCACACAGAGTGCCTACCTAACAGCCCCCCACACAGAGTGCCTACCTAAAGCCCCCCACACAGAGTACCTACCTAACAGACCCGCACACAGAGTACCTACCTAACAGACCCCCACACAGAGGCGCTACCTAACAGCCCCCCACACCAGAGTGCTACCTAACAGCCCCCACACAGAGTGCTACCTAACAGACCCGCACCAGAGTGACTACCTAACAGACCCCCACACAGAGTGCCACCTAACAGCCCCCCACACAGAGTACCTACCTAACAGACCCGCACACAGAGTACCTACCTAACAGACCCGCACACAGAGTACCTACCTAACAGACCGACACAGATACCTACCTAACAGACCCCACACAGCACTAACAGACACACAGAGTACCTACCTAACAGCCCCCCACACAGAGTGCCTACCTAACAGCCCCCCCACACAGAGTACCTACCTAACAGACCCGCACACAGAGTACCTACCTAACAGACCCGCACACAGGTATACACCTACCAAACAGACCCGCACACAGAGTACCTACCTAACAGACCCGCACACAAAAGTACCTACCAAACAGACCCGCCACACAGAGTACCTACCTAACAGACCCCGCACACAGAGTGCCTACCTAACAGACCCGCACACAGAGTGCCTACCTAACAGACCCCCACACAGAGTACCTACCTAACAGACCCGCACACAGAGTACCTCCAACAGACCCGCCACACCAGAGTACCTACCTAACAGAACCCGCACACAGAGTACTACCTAACAGACCCGCACACAGAGTGCCGACCTAACAGACCCCCACACAGAGTACCTACCTAACAGACCCGCCACAGAGTACCTACCTAACAGACCCCCCACCAGAGTACCTACCTAACAGACCCGCACACAGAGTACCTACCAACAGACCCGCCCACACAGAGTACCTACCTAACAGACCCGCACACAGAGTACCTACCTAACAGACCCGCACAACAGGTCCGCCAAACACCCAAACAGAGTACATAACAGACCCGCACACAGAGTACCTACCTAACAGCCCCCCACACAGAGTACCTACCTAACAGCCCCCCACACAGAGTACCTACCATACAGCCCCGCACACAGAGTACCTACCTAACAGCCCCAGACACCAGAGTACCTACCTAACAGACCCGCACACAGAGTAACTACCTAACAGACCCGCACACAGAGATACCTAACAGACCCGCACAAGAGTACCTACCTAACAGGCCCCGCACACAGAGTACCTACTAACAGCCCCACACGAGACCTACCTAACAGCCCCGCACACAGAGTAGGACTACCTAACAGCCCCGCACACAGACAGAACCTCCCCCACACAGAGTACCTACCTAACAGCCCCGCACACACGAGTACCTACCTAACAGACCCGCACACAGAGTACCTACCTAACACGACCCGCACACAGAGTACCTACCTAACAGACCCGCACACAGAGTACACCTAACAGCCCCCACACAGAGTACCTACCTAACAGACCGCACACAGAGTACCTACCTAACAGACCGCACACAGAGTACCTACCTAACAGCCCCCCACACAGAGTACCGACCTAACAGACCCCCACACAGAGTACCTACCTAACAGACCCCCACACGAGTACCTACCTAACAGCCCCACACAGAGTACCTACCTAACAGACCCCCACACAGAGTACCTACCTAACAGACCCACACAGAGTACCTACCTAACAGACCGCACACAGAGTACCTACCTAACAGCCCCCCACACAGAGTACCTACCTAACAGACCCCCACACAGAGTACCTACCTAACAGACCCGCACACAGAGTACCTACCTAACAGACCCGCACACAGAGTACCACCTAACAGCCCCCACCACAAGTACCCACCTAACAGACCACCACACGAGTACCTACCTAACAGGACCCCCACACAGAGTAACCTACCTAACAGACCCCCACACAGAGTACCCTACTTACAGACCCAACACAGAGTACCTACCTAACAGACCCGCACACAGCAGAGTACACTACCTAACAGACCCGCACACAGAGTACCTACCTAACAGACCCGCACACAGAGTACCACCTAACAGACCCCCACACAGAGTACCTACCTAACAGCCCCCCACACAGAGTACTACCTAAAACAGCCCACCCACACAGAGTACCTACCTAACAGCCGACCAGCCCACACAGAGTACCTACCTAACAGACCCCACACAGAGTACCTACCTAACAGACCCCCACACAGAGTACTACCTAACAGACCCCCCACACAGAGTACCTACCTAACAGACCCGCACACAGAGTACCTACCTAACGGCCCCCCACACAGAGTACCTACCTAAACAGACCCGCACACAGAGTACCTACCTAACAGACCCGCACACAGAGTACCACCTAACAGACCCGCACACAGAGTACCTTACTAACAGCCCCCCCACAGAGTACTACCAACAGACCCCACACAGAGTACCTACCTAACAGACCCGCACAACAGAGTACCTACCTAACAGCCCCCCACACAGAGTGCCTACCTAACAGACCCCCACGGTTTGCCTACCTAACCCTCCACACAGAGAGCCCCCACACTGCACAGAGGGTCCACATGTAGAGAATGAGAGCAAATGTGTGAATGAGTGAATCTGTTCTAGTCCAGCAGAATGCATGTGGGAATTGTAGTTCAACGTTCAGTGTGCAGCACACAATATCCCTGTCATGTTAGTGCATGTTCATGAACAAGCGAAGGGGCCACATACAATGCAGTCTTGGGTCTCCCGTGCACCTGGATTAAACACAGGAAATAGCAGGTTTGGCTCTGGCTACACCTTGATCTGTTCTGGCTTCAGTCCACATGGAATCCAATAGCCCATTCACATGCAGCAGGGGGTAAATGGGGGGGTCACAACAGGGGGAGCCCATTCACATGCAGACAGGGGGTAAAATGGGGGGTGGGTCACACCCAGGGGGAGCCCCATTCACAGCAGACGGGGGTAAATGGGGGGGGGTCACACCCAGGGGGAGCCCATTCACATGCAGACAGGGGGAGGTGGGTAAATGGGGGGTCACACCCAGGGGGAGCCCCATTCAATGCAGACAGGGGGTGTAAATGGGGGGTTCACACCAGGGGGAGCCCCATTCACATGCAGACAGGGGGTGTAGTTAAATGGGGGGTTCACACCAGGGGGAGCCCATTCACATGCAGGACAGGGGGTAAATGGGGGGGTCACCACCCAGGGGGAGCCCCATTCACATGCAGACAGGGGGTAAGGGGGGTCACACCCAGGGGGAGCCCCATCACTGACAGACAGGGGGTAAATGGGGGGGGTCACACCCAGGGGGAGCCCCCATTCAATATGCAGACAGGGGGTAAATGGGTGGGGTCACACCCAGGGGGAGCCCATTCACATGCAGACAGGGGGTGAAATGGGGTTCACACACGGGGGAGCCCCATTCACATGCAGCAGGGGGTGGTGGTAAATGGGGGTTCACACCCGGGGGAGCCCCATTCACCTGCAGACAGGGGGTAAATGGGGGGTCACACCCAGGGGGAGCCCCATTCACAGCAGACAGGGGTAAATGGGGGGGTCACACCAGGGGGAGCCCCCTCACATGCAGACGGGGGAAATGGGGGGCACACCCAGGGGGAGCCCATCACATGCAGACAGGGGGGTAAATGGGGGTTCACACCCAGGGAGCCCCATTCACATGCAGACAGGGGTAAATGGGGGGGTCACACCCGGGGGAGCCCCATTCACATGCGACAGTGGGGAAATGGGGTTCACAACGGGGGAGCCCCATCACAGCAGACGGGGGGGAGGAGAAGGGGGAAGGGGGAGATAAAAGGGGGAGGGGGGATCGGGGGAGAGAAACAGGGGAAAGGGGGGGGGGAGAAAGAGAAGGGAAAGGGTGGGGGGGGGGATCCCCTCTGCGGGAACTCCGCCTCCTCCCAGTGGGTATTGAATTGAATGGTGGGGGAGGGGGCTAGGGGGCGTGATTCAAAGGACAGTGGGTGTGGGGGTAACACCAGGGGGAGTGCCGGGGGAGTACATGGGGCGGGGGTGGGGGGGGGGGTTGTTGGGAGGGAGGAATGGGGGGTGGTGAGACGAGGAGGTAGGGGACCTTTTACAGGGGGTGTAAGGGGAGGGGGAAGGGGTTCAAGGGGGGAGTCAATACAGGCGGGGTAGGGGGTTTATGGGGGTTAGGAAGACCAAATTGAAAGTTAGGGGAGAGTTCGACGGGGAATCGACAGCAGACGAGCAGGGTAGTAAATGGGGGTCCACCCCGGGGAGGGAGGGGGAAGTTCAAGGGAGAAGGAGGAAGTAAGGAAAGCATAATGGAGGGGTTGGGGGGCAATGGGGGGGGGGGAGATCACGGATGGGTGGGTAGGGGAGAGGGGTTCCACAGGGGGGGGGTGGGGTGGGGAAGAGGGTAATGGGAGGAAAGTGGGGGGTTCAGAAAAGTGCATTAATGCAGAATTTTAAATAAATTAAACCCCCCTTCACATAGTGAAACAGTGTGGTTAAATGGGGGTTCACACCGGGGGGAGCCCCATTCACATACAGACAGGGGGTAAATGGCGGGGTCACACCGGGGTGGGAGCCCCATTACATAAAACAGTGGGTAAATGGGGGTCACACCCCGGGGAGCCCCATTCACATGGACAGTGGGTAAATGGGGGTCACAACCCGGGGAGCCCCATTCACTGCAGACTCGTGGGTAAATGGGGGTAACACCCGGGGGGAGCCCCATTCACTGAAGACAGTGGTAATGGGGGTTCAAACCCGGGGGAGCCCCATTTACATGCAAAAAGTGGGTTAAATGGGGGGTTCACACCCGGGGGGAGCCATTCACATGCAGACAGTGGGTAAATGGGGGTTCACACCCGGGGGAGCCCCATTCACATGCAGACAGTGGGTAAATGGGGGGTTCACACCCGGGGGAGCCCATTCACATGCAGACAGTGGGTAAATGGGGGGTTCACACCCGGGGGAGTCACATGTCACATGCAAACAGGGGGGTAACAGGGGGTTTCAAACCCGGGGGAGCCCCATTCATGCAGACAGTGGGTAAATGGGGGTTACACCCCCCAGGGGAGCCCCATTCACATGCAGACAGGGGGTAAATGGGGGTTCACACCCGGGGGAGCCCCATTCACATGCAGAACCAGGTGGGAGGTAAATGGAGGGGGGTTCACACTCGGGGGAGCCCCATTTACATGCAAACAGTGGGTAAATGGGGGTCACACCCGGGGGAGCCCCATTCACATGCAGACAGTGGGTAAATGGGGGTTCACACCCGGGGGGAGCCCCATTCACATGCAGACAGTGGGTAAATGGGGGTCACACCCGGGGAGCCCCTTCACATTGCAGACAGTGGGTAAATGGGGGGGTTCACACCCGGGGGGAGGCCCATTCACATGCAGACAGGGGTAAATGGGGGGTTCACACCGGGGGAGCCCCATCACATGCAGACAGTGGGTAAAGGGGGGTTCACACA
>JAACNH010000140.1:150786-270632 GCA_019447015.1 Hymenochirus boettgeri
GGTTTTTGAACCCGCATTTACCCCCACTGTCTGCATTTTGAATGGGGCTCGCCCCATGTTTTGAACCCCCATTTATACCCACTGTCTGTGATGTGAAGTTGGGGCTTCCCGGGTCCCCCGGTGTGAACTTCCATTGGAAATACCCACTTGTCCTGCAATGTGAAGGTGGTGTCTCCCCCGGGTTGAAACCCCATGCCATTTACCCACTGGTCTGCATGGTGAATGGGGCTCCCCCGGGGGGGACCTCCCGTTACCCACTGTCTGCATGTTAAATGTGGCTCCCCAGGTGTGAACCCCCATTTTAACCCACTGTGCTGCATGTGTAATGGGGCGCCCGGGGTGTGTAACCCCCCATTTAACCCACTGCTGTCATGTATGGGCTCCCCCGTTGTGGGGGGGTGTGAACCCCACCATTTACCCACTGTCATCATGGTGAAGGGGCTCCCCGCCGGGTTTGAAACCCCCAGTTGACCCACGTGTCTGCTGGGTTAATAGGGGGGCCCCCCGGGTGTGAACCCCCCTTTACCCCTTTCTAGCATGTTGAATAATTGGCTACCCTGGTGTGACCCCCATTTTACCCACTTTCCCATGTGTATGGGGCTCCCCGGTGTGACCCCATTTACCTACCCACTGTCTGTATGTGAATGGGGCGTCCCCCCGGGTGTGACCCCCATTTACCCACTGTCTGTATGTGAATTTTCTTCCCCCGGGTGTGAAACCCCCATTTACCCACTGTCTGCAAAGGGGGGAATGGGGGGGCTCGGGGCCCCGGGTGGATTGAACCCCCCATTTACCCCTGATCTGCCTGTGATGGGGACTTTGACACACCCGGGGGAGCCCCATTCACATGCAGACAGTGGGTAAATGGGGTTCAAACCCGGGGGAGTCCCATTCACATGCAGACAGTGGGTAAATGGGGGGTTCACACCCGGGGGAGCCCCATTCACATGCAGACAGTGGGTAAATGGGGGGTCACACCCAGGGGAGCCCCATTCACATGCAGACAGTGGGTAAATGGGCACACCAGGGGAGCACCATTTACACATGCAGACAGTGGGTAAATGGGGGGTTCACCACTCAACCCAATAGTTACAACATAGATCCTCTGGTGTATATTCCTAGAAAACCATGAAAAAACAATCTGTGGACTAGCCGATAGTGATCTTTGCTGCCAATACTCGCTACTACACCCCCCGTGATAGTTAATTTACCACTAATATACACCACACTGAAGTGATAATATTGCACGTGCAGAGATTGCCACCAATGATTGGCCCAAACAAGATAGGGCGAGGAGAAAGTGTTGACGGTTCCCGAAAATGACTAAGTACAGGGATGTTAACCACATGGCCGGAAATTTCTGCACAGAAAACAGCCCATACAGATCCAATACACACCAATGGACTCATTTGATGATAACTTTAACTGTTCGTGTAACATTCAAGACCCTGATTATTGTGGTGGATGAACATTATCGCCCTCCCCCTAGTGATACTCTGGTGCAATACTGCGACACAGCCAACGTTTAATCATACTATTACAAATATCACTAATGTCTACAAACTTCTCCAGCCCCACAATGCACAAAAATCACACGAACTTTCCCTTTCAAGCATGACAATGTCGTGGACATTTCATGTAGCATTGTTGAAGTTGAAGATTGTCATGGAATGGAACTCCTGGCCGTTTTGGTTGTTTTTTTAAAATGGCACACAAAACTCAACACGCTGGATTTTTATATGGCGTGTTAAGTGTTTTTCCCCTTCTTCCTATAGATCATTAATGATCGTTATGCTAAAATTGCGAACTGCACAGAAAAACCCACAAACCCTCGGCTAGTGTGAACCAAAAGTTAACTGCATCCTAATCCCCAAACGTCCCTTTCCCATACAACATCTGCGGGAATTGACAGTTCCACCACACGCAACCCACAGCCGCTTCTCCAATGTAA
Organism: Hymenochirus boettgeri; assembly: GCA_019447015.1. NCBI lineage: Eukaryota > Metazoa > Chordata > Amphibia > Anura > Pipidae > Hymenochirus > Hymenochirus boettgeri. The sequence continues at coordinate 152,738 of JAACNH010000140.1, forward strand.
ACAGCCCTCACTTGTCTAATCTGCTCTCCTGCATAAGTATAAGCCCCTTCCATCCCCTATTAATTTAGTTAAACTTGTCTAATCTGCCTGCATAGCAAGCCCCTTCATTCCCTGATTAATTTAGTTATAACTTGTCTAATCTGCCTTGCATAGTTCATTAGCTTCCCCCCATTCCCCTTATTACTTAGTTATAACGGTCTTTAATTGCCTGCTATGGTTAAAGCCTTCTCATTCACTTTTTTTAAATCTAATTTGAGGGATACCATAATTGTCTTATCTGCCTGCACATAGTCAAGCACCCTCCATTCCTTTATTTAATAGTTAGAACTTGCCTCTAATCGCTGCACAGTCAAGCCTGCTCCCATTCCCCTTATGAATTTAGGATAACAATGTCTAACTCTGCCTGCAATTAGTCAAGCCCTACATTCCCTTTATTAATTTTTTGCTTATTAAACTTGTCTAATTACTGCATTAGTCATCACTGCCCCCTCAATCACCTTATTATTTCAGTTATATATTCTTGTCTAATCTGTCTGCATGTCAGCCTCTCCATTTACCCTATTAAATTTTATTTATAACTTGTCTAATTCTGTCCCCCGCCATAGTAGATAGCCTCCTAATTACCTTTCTTTTATTAATTTGACGTTTTAATTAACTTGTATTTTCCCCCCCCCTTTAATATACCATGCATTAGCTCAAGCCCTTTCCTACATTTCCCACTTCATTCAATTTAGTATCAATCTTGCCCCTAATTGAGTCGCATCCACGCTCAAGCATCCTCCCTATTCCCCCGTATGCCAATATAGCGCTATAGTTTGGTCCCTGATACTACATGCATAGTCAAGCCCTCAATTGATCCACTGATTAATGTAGTTTACAGTGTCCAGCTTTAACATGTAAATGTTAGAGCAGTAAATATCAGACCGGGATAGATTGTGTACTATTATCTGTACGTGTGTACCAAGCTTACATTGTATGTTTATAGCAGTAAATATCAGCCGGGGATAGATTGTGTACTATATCTGTACGTGTGTACCAAGCTTTACATTGTAATGTTTATAGCAGTAAATATCGACCTGGGGATAGATTGTGTACATATTATCTGTACGTGTTTACCAAGCTTTACATTGTAATGTTTATAGCAGTAAAATCAGACCGGGGATAGATTGTGTACATATATATCTGTACGTGTGTACCAAGCTTTACATTGTAATGTTTATAGCAGTAAATATCAGACCGGGATAGATTGTGTACATATTATCTGTACGTTGTACCAAGCTTTACATTGTAATGTTTATAGCAGTAAATATCAGACCGGGATAGATTGTGTAATATTTCTGTACGTGTGTACCAAGCTTTACATTGTAATGTTTATAGCAGTAAATATCAGACGGGGATAGATTGTGTACATATTATCTGTACTGTGTGTACCAAGCTTTACTTGTAATGTTTATAGCAGTAAATATCAGACCGGGGATAGATTGTGTACATATTATCTGTACGTGTGTACCAAGCTTTCATTGTAATGTTTAAGCAGTAAATATCAGACCGGGGATAGATTGTGTACATATTATCTGTACGTGTGTACCAAGCTTTACATTGTAATGTTTATAGCAGTAAATATCAGACCGGGGATAGATTGTGTACATATTATCTGTACGTGTGTACCAAGCTTTACATTGTAATGTTTATAGCAGTAAATATCAGACCGGGGATAGATTGTGTACATATTATCTGTACGTGTGTACCAAGCTTTACATTGTAATGTTTATAGCAGTAAATATCAGACAGGGGATAGATTGTGTACATATTATCTGTACGTGTGTACCAAGCTTTACATTGTAATGTTTATAGCAGTAAATATCAGACCGGGGATAGATTGTGTACATATTATCTGTACGTGTGTCCAAGCTTTACATTGTAATGTTTATAGCATTAAATATCAGACCGGGATAGTTGTGTACATATTATCTGTACGTGTGTACCAAGCTTTACATTGTAATGTTTATAGCAGTAAATATCAGACCGGGGATAGATTGTGTACATATTATCTGTACGTGTGTACCAAGCTTTACATTGTAATGTTTATGCAGTAAATATCAGACCGGGAATGATTGTGTACATTTATCTGTACGTGTGTACCAAGCTTTTACATTGTATGTTTATAGCAGTAAATATCAGACCGGGGATAGATTGTGTACATATTATCTGTACGTGTGTACCAAGCTTTACATTGTAATGTTTATAGCAGTAAATATCAGACGGGGATAGATTGTGTACATATGTATCTGTACGTGTGTACCAAGCTTTACATTGTAATGTTTATAGCAGTAAATATCAGACCGGATAGATTGTGTACATATTATCTTACGTGTGTACCAAGCTTTACATTGTAATGTTTATAGCATAAATATCAGACCGGGGATAGATTGTGTACATATTTCTGTACGTGTGTACCAAGCTTTACATTGTAATGTTATAGCAGTAAATATCAGACCGGGAAGATTGTGTACTATTATCTGTACGTGTGTCCAAGCTTTACATTGTAATGTTTATAGCAGTAAATATCAGACCGGGATAGATTGTGTACATATTATCTGTACTGTGTTACCAACTTTACATTGTATGTTTTATAGCAGTAAATATCACCGGGGATAGATTGTGTACATATTATCTGTACGTGTGTACCCAAGCTTTACATTGTATGTTTATAGCAGTAAATATCAGACCGGGGATAGATTGTGTACATATTATCTGTACGTGTGTACCAGCTTTACATTGTAATGTTTATAGCAGTAAATATCAGACCGGGGATAGATTGTGTACATATTATCTGTACGTGTGTACCAAGCTTTACATTGTATGTTTATAGCAGTAAATATCAGACCGGGATAGATTGTGTACATATATCTGTACGTGTGTACCAAGCTTTACATTGTAATGTTATAGCAGTAAATATCAGACCGGGGATAGATTGTGTACATATTATCTGTACGTGTGTACCAAGCTTTACATTGTAATGTTTATAGCATGTAAAATCAGACCGGGGATAGATTGTGTACATATTATCTGTACGTGTGTACCAAGCTTTACATTGTAATGTTTATAGCAGTAAATATCAGACCGGGGATAGATTGTGTACATATTATCTGTACGTGTGTACCAACTTTACATTGTAATGTTTATAGCCAGTAAATATCAGACCGGGGATAGATTGTGTACATATTATCTGTACGTTGTGTACCAACTTTACATTGTAATGTTTATAGCAGTAAATATCAGACGGGATAGATTGTGTACATATTATCTGTACGTGTGTACCAAGCTTTACATTGTAATGTTTTAGCAGTAAATATCCAGACCGGGGATAGATTGTGTACATATTATCTGTACGTGTGTACCAAGCTTTACATGTAATGTTTATAGCAGTAAATATCAGACCGGGATAGATTGTGTACATTTATCTGTACGTGTGTACCAAGCTTTACATTGTAATGTTTATAGCAGTAAATCATCACCGGGGATAGATTGTGTACATATTATCTGTACGTGTGTACCAAGCTTTACATTGTAATGTTTATAGCAGTAAAATATCGACGGGGATAGATTGTGTACATATTATGTACGTGTGTACCAAGCTTTACATTGTAATGTTTATAGCAGTAAATATCAGACGGGATAGATTGTGTACATATTATCTGTACGTGTGTACCAAGCTTTACATTGTGAATGTTTATAGCAGTATATCAGACCGGGATAGATTGTGTACATATTATCTGTACGTGTGTACCAAGCTTTACATTGTATTTTTATAGCAGTAAATATCAGACGGGATAGATGTGTACATATTATCTGTACGTGTGTACCAAGCTTTACATTGATGTTTATAGCAGTAAATATCAGACGGGGATAGATTGTGTACATATTATCTGTACGGTGTAACCAGCTTTACATTGTAATGTTTATAGCAGTAAATATCAGACGGGGGATAGATTGTGTACATATTATCTGTACTGTGTGTACCAATCGTTACATTGTAATGTTTATAGCAGTAAATATCAGACGGGGATAGATTGTGTACATATTATCTGTACGTGTGTACCAAGCTTACATTGTATGTTTATAGTCAGTAAATATCAGACCGGGGATAGATTGTTACATATTATCTGTACGTGTGTACCAAGCTTTACATTGTATGTTTATCAGTAATATCAGACCGGGGATAGATGTGTACTATTATCTGTACGTGTGTACCAAGCTTTACATTGTGAATGTTATAGCAGTAAATATCAGACCGGGGATAGATGTGTACATATTATCTGTACGTGTGTACCAAGCTTTACATTGTAATGTTTATAGCAGTAAATATCAGACCGGGGATAGATTGTGTACATTTATCTGTACGTGTGTACCAAGCTTTACATGTAATGTTTATAGCGTAAATATCAGACCGGGGATAGATTGTGTACATATTATCTGTACGTGTGTACCAAGCTTTACATTGTAATGTTTATAGCAGTAAATATCAACCGGGGATAGATTGTGTACATATTATCTGTACGTGTGTACCAAGCTTTACATTGTATGTTTATAGCAGTAAATTCAGACCGGGGATAGATTGTGTACATATTATCTGTACGTGTGTACCAAGCTTTACATTGTGATGTTTATAGCAGTAAATATCAGACGGGGATAGATTGTGTACATATTCTGTACGTGTGTACCAAGCTTTACATGTAATGTTTATAGCAGTAAATATCAGACGGGGATAGATTGTGTACATATTATCTGTACGTGTGTACCAAGCTTTACATGTGATGTTTATAGCAGTAAATATCAGACCGGGGATAGATTGTGTACATATTATCTGTACGTTGTGTACCAAGCTTACATTGTAATGTTTATAGCAGTAAATACAGACGGGGATGATTGTGTACATATTATCTGTACGTGTGTACCAAGCTTTACATTGTATGTTTATGAGCAGTAAATATCAGACCGGGGATAGATTGTGTACATATTATCTGTACGTGTGTACCAAGCTTTACATTGTAATGTTTATAGCAGTAAATATCAGACGGGATAGATTGTGTACATATTATCTGTACGTTTGTGTACCAAGCTTTACATTGTAATGTTTATAGCAGTAAATATCAGACCGGGGATAGATTGTGTACATATTATCTGTACGTGTGTACCAAGCTTTACATTGTAATGTTATAGCAGTAAATATCAACCGGGGTAGATTGTGTACATATATCTGTACGTGTGTACCAAGCTTATCATTGTATGTTATAGCAGTAAATATCAGACGGGATAATTGTGTACATATTATCTGTACGTGTGTACCAAGCTTTACATTGTAATGTTTATAGCAGTAAATATCAGACCGGGGATAGATTGTGTACATATTATCTGTACGTGTGTACCAAGCTTTACATTGTAATGTTTATAGCAGTAAATATCAGACCGGGGATAGATTGTGTACATATTATCTGTACGTGTGTACCAAGCTTTACATTGTAATGTTTATAGCAGTAAATATCAGACCGGGGATAGATTGTGTACATATTATCTGTACGTGTGTACCAAGCTTTACATTGTAAGTTTATAGCAGTAAATATCAGACCGGGGATAGATTGTGTACATATTATCTGTACGTGTGTACCAAGCTTTACATTGTAATGTTTATAGCAGTAAATATCAGACGGGGATAGATTGTGTACATATTATCTGTACGTTGTACCAAGCTTTACATTGTAATGTTTATAGCAGTAAATATCAGACCGGGGATAGATTGTGTACATATTACTGTATTTGTACCAAGCTTTACATGTAATGTTTATAGCAGTAAATACAGACCGGGGATAGATTGTGTACATATTATCTGTACGTGTGTACCAAGCTTTACATTGTAATGTTTATAGCAGTAAATATCAGACCGGGGATAGATTGTGTACATATTATCTGTACGTGTTACCAAGCTTTACATTGTAATGTTTATGAGCAGTAAATATCAGACGGGATAGATTGTGTACATATCTGTACGTGTGTACCAGCTTTCATTGTAAGTTTATAGCAGTAAATATCAGACCGGGGGATAGATTGTGTACATATTATCTGTACGTGTGTACCAAGCTTTACATTGTAATGTTTATAGCAGTAAATATCAGACCGGGGATAGATTGTGTACATTATATCTGTACGTGTGTACCAAGCTTTCATTGTAATGTTTATAGCAGTAAATATCAGACCGGGGATAGATTGTGTACATATTATCTGTACGTGGTACCAAGCTTTACATTGTATGTTTATAGCAGTAAATATCAGACCGGGGATAGATTGTTGTACATATTATCTGTACGTTGTACCAAGCTTACATTGTAATGTTTTTAGCAGTAAATATCAGACAGGGGATAGATTGTGTACATATTATCTGTACGTGTGTACCAAGCTTTACATTGTATGTTTATAGCAGTAAATATCAGACCGGGATAGATTGTTATCATATCTGTACGTGTGTACCAAGCTTTCCATTGTAATGTTTATAGCAGTAAATATCAGACAGGGATAGATTGTGTACATATTCTGTACGTGTGTACCAAGCTTTCATTGTATGTTTAGCAGTAAATATCAGACCGGGGATAGATTGTGTACATATTATCTGTACGTGTTACCAAGCTTTACATTGTAATGTTTATAGCAGTAAAATACAGACCGGGGATAGATTGTGTACATATTATCTGTACGTGTGTACCAAGCTTTACATTGTAATGTTTATAGCAGTAAATATCAGACCGGGGATAGATTGTGTACATATATCTGTACGTGTGTACCAAGCTTTACATTGTAATGTTTATAGCAGTAAATATCAGACCGGGGATAGATTGTGTACATATTATCTGTACGTGTGTACCAAGCTTTACATTGTATGTTTATAGCAGTAAATATCAGACCGGGGATAGATTGTGTACATATTACTGTACGTGTGTACCAAGCTTTACATTGTAATGTTTATAGCAGTAAATATCAGACCGGGGATAGATTGTGTACATATTATCTGTACGTGTGTACCAAGCTTTACATTGTAATGTTTAAGCAGTAATTCAGACCGGGGATAGATTGTGTACATATTATCTGTACGTGTTGTACCAAGCTTTACATTGTAATGTTTATAGCAGTAAATATCAGACCGGGGATAGATTGTGTACATATTATCTGTACGTGTGTACCAAGCTTTACATTGTAAGTTTATAGCAGTAAATATCAGACCGGGGATAGATTGTGTACATATTATCTGTACGTGTGTACCAAGCTTTACATTGTAATGTTTATAGCAGTAAATATCAGACCGGGGATAGATTGTGTAACATATTATCTGTACGTGTGTACCAAGCTTTACATTGTAATGTTTTAGCAGTAAATATCAGACCGGGGATAGATTGTGTACATTATCTGTACGTGTGTACCAAGCTTTCATTGTAATGTTTTATAGCAGTAAATATCAGACAACGGGATAGATTGTGTACATATTATCGTACGTGTGTACCAAGCTTTACATTGTAATGTTTAGTAGTAAATATCAGACGGGGATAGATTGTGTACATATTATCTGTACGGTGTACCAAGCTTTACATTGTAATGTTTATAGCAGTAATATCAGACGGGGATAGATTGTGTACATATTATCTGTACGTGTGTACCAGCTTTACATTGTAATGTTTATAGCAGTAAATATCAGACCGGGGATAGATTGTGTACATATTCTGTACGTGTGTACCAAGTCTTTACATTGTAATGTTTATAGCAGTAAATATCAGACGGGGATAGATTGTGTACATATTATCTGTACGTGTGTACCAAGCTTTACATTGTAATGTTTATAGCAGTAAATATCAGACGGGATAGATTGTGTACATATTATCTGTACGTGTGTACCAAGCTTTACATTGTAATGTTTATAGCAGTAAATATCAGCGGGGATAGATTGGTGTACATATTATCTGTACTGTGTGTACCAAGCTTTACATTGTAATGTTTATAGCAGTAAATATCAGACCGAGGGATAGATTGTGTACATATTATCGTACGTGTGTACCAAGCTTTACATTGTAATGTTATAGCAGTAAATATCAGACCGGGATAGATTGTGTACATATTATCTGTACGTGTGTACCAAGCTTTACATTGTAATGTTTATAGCAGTAAATATCGACCGGATAGATTGTGTACATATTATCTGTAGTGTGTACCAAGCTTACATTGTAATGTTTTAGCAGTAAATATCAGACCGGGGATAGATTGTGTACATATTATCTGTACGTGTGTACCAAGCTTACATTGTAATGTTTATAGCAGTAAATATCAGACCGGGGATAGATTGTGTACATATTATCTGTAGTTGTACCAAGCTTTACATTGTAATGTTTATAGCAGTAAATATCAGACGGGGATAGATTGTGTACAATTTATCTTACGTGTGTCACAAGCTTTACATTGTAATGTTTATAGCAGTAAATATCAGACCGGGATAGATTGTGTACTATTATCTGTACGTGTGTACCAAGCTTTACATTGTAATGTTTATAGCAGTAAATATCAGACCGGGGATAGATTGTGTACATATTATCTGTACGTGTGTACCAAGCTTTACATTGTAATGTTTATAGCAGTAAATATCAGACCGGGGATAGATTGTGTACATATTATCTGTATGTGTGTACCAACTTTACATTGTAATGTTTATAGCAGTAAATATCAGACCGGGGATAGATTGTGTACATATTATCTGTACGTGTGTACCAAGCTTTACATTGTAATGTTTATAGCAGTAAATATCAGACCGGGGATAGATTGTGTACATATATCTGTACGTGTTACCAAGCTTTACATTGTAATGTTTATAGCAGTAAATATCAGACCGGGATAGATTGTGTACATATTATCTGTACGTGTGTACCAAGCTTTACATTGTAATGTTTATAGCAGTAAATCTCAGACGGGGGATAGATTGTGTACATATTATCTGTACGTGTGTACCAAGCTTTACATTGAATGTTTATAGCAGTAAATATCAGACCGGGATAGATTGTGTACATATTATCTGTACGTGTGTACCAAGCTTTACATTGTAATGTTTATAGCAGTAAATATCAGACCGGGGATAGATTGTGTACATATTATCTGTACGTGTGTACCAAGCTTTACATTGTAATGTTTATAGCAGTAAATATCAGACAGAGGATAGATTGTGTACATATTATCTGCTTTATGGCTATTTCATTGTACGTTGCAGCTTTGTCGGAAGGTTGTTAGATAAACCACGCCATACGTATCGCAAACATATGATTCGCCATTAAACTTCCATATTTGCCCAGCGATGGAGGTTATATTTTTCTCATTGTACTATTAATAGTAACTACAGAGCTCAGTCCATGTCCCTATCTCAGGAAGTGATTAATCAGTTTGTGATATGAAATTGCGCCAAACCTCAAACAAATCCAGAACGATTTCCATTAGTGAGTCTGAGTTTAACCCTTCATCCCCCGGGCAGACTGTTGGGATTGGAGTTGCTGATTTCACTATTGGAAAGTAAAATACAGTTTGCCCCAGCAGGTGGAAATGTTGCACCAGTAAAAGTTACAATTGTGTTTGTTTTTGTGTGGTTTTTAGTTGTTTGATGTTGCTGATAGCCAATAACTAATCTCTCCAGCGTCCTCATCACTGTAGGGAACATTTGACGTTATGGATCCGACACTGTAATCCCATTTATCTGTAACTTGTACTGATGGGAACATTTAGACGTTTGTACATGTGGAAGGGACATTGGAATGTTCAACGACTGCCCCAAAATTGTTAAAATCGCAGGAAATGTCAGACAATTTCTCTTGGCAAGTTTCCCTTTATGGCTCTTCTCTGTACACTACTACCTGGGGACCGCAGGGGGACTGGGAGCCAAAGGGGGCCAATAAAGGGATAATAGGGATATTATATATTACTGGGGGTGGGTACTATAGTTATAAAGGGATAATAGGGATATATATTATTGCTGGGGTGGGTACTATAGTTATAAAGGGATAATAGGGGGATATTATATATTACTGGGGGGGTAGGTGTGTACTATAGTTATAAAGGGATAAAGGGATATTATATATTACTGGGGGTGGGTACTCATAGTTCTTCCGGGCTTAGGATTTTTTTCTGGGGGTGGTATTAGTTATAGGGTTGGGCTATATTCATATTACTGGGGTGGGTACTATAGTTATAAGGGATAATATGGGATATTATTATTTTACTGGGGTGGGTCCTATAGTTATAAAGGTAGAGGGATATTATATTTCTGTGGTGGGTACTATAGTTTTAAGGGATAATAGGGATATTATATATTACTGGGGGTGGGTACTATAGTTATAAAGGGATAATAGGGATATTATATATTACTGGGGGTGGGTACTATAGTTATAAGGGTAATAGGGATATTATATTTACCTGGGGGTGGGGTCTTATAGTTTGGGTTAGGTTTATATTACGGTGTGGGTACTATGTTAAGGTAATGGGATATTATCTCGGGGGTGTACTATGTTTAGGGATTGGTTTTTTTCTGGGGGTGGGTACTATGTTTAAAGGGATAATGGGATTATATATTCTATCGGGGGTGGGGTTACTAGTTTGGGTATGGATTTTATTTACTGGGGGGTGGGTCTATGTTATAAAGGGATAATAGGGATATTAGATTTACTGGGGGGTGGTACTATAGTTATAAAGGGATAATAGGGATATTATATATACTGGGGGTTGGTTTAGTTATAAAGTGTATAGGATATTATACTGCTGGGGGTGGGTACTATAGTTATAGGATATATAGGTATTATATATTACTGGGGGTGGGTACTCTATGTTTAGGGATTTAGGGTATTATTATTTACTGGGGGTGGGTACTATGTTTATAAAGTGAGTGGGATATTTATTTACTGGGGGTGGGTACATTTTAGGGATTGATTTATATAGTACTGGGGGTGGGTACTATCTTAATGGATATGGGATTTATTTTTGGGGGGTGGGTCATTGTTTTAAAGGGATATAGGGATATTATATATTACTGGGGTGGGTACTATGTTTATAAGGGATATAGGGATATTATATATTACTGGGGGTGGGTACTCACGTACAGATAATATGTACACAATCTATCCTCTGTCTGATATTTACTGCTATAAACATTACAATGTAAAGCTTGGTACACACGTACAGATATGTACACAATCTATCCTCTGTCTGATATTTACTGCTATAAACATTACAATGTAAAGCTTGGTACACACGTACAGATATGTACACAATCTATCCCCGGTCTGATATTTACTGCTATAAACATTACAATGTAAAGCTTGGTACACACGTACAGATAATATGTACACAATCTATTCCCGGTCTAATGGACAATCAGACTGGACAGAAAACAAACGACACAATAAATGTCTGACCGTGTATACAAACAATCTATAAATCATTTGCAGTGATTGGTCACATTTGCTCCAATCCCCCATGTCCCAGTTATGTACAAACGTTTGTACAATATCCAGTTACTTTGTCTCCATATTTACCCAGCAGTGAAATATTCATCTTTGTTCATTAACAATACAAAACTGTCCAGTATGGAAGAGAAGGAAAATGTCTGAATCTCTTCCCACCCCAAGCGTGTCTAGATTGTCAGCTCCTTGGGGAAGGAATCTCGCACCTGCCATGTTCACTACCTGTATCTGTTTCTTTCATTCTATTTACAAACAGAAGTGGATTTGTTTAGATTCACCACCAGGGGTCACCATTTCCCCAATGTCAGTAAGTGATGGAACTGGTTTGTTACATCTGCATCCAGTCCCATGTTGGATCTTTTACATGTGGGAAAGTTGTGTTGTTAGTTCACAATCTGCACAAGGGCTACAACACACACAGTGTTACATCTACTGACTATCCCAAGTTAATAAATGTCACTACAACCATAAACGACCCCTGTGACTTACCTCGACAAGCACTTCCCTCTCTGGTTATCGCCTGCTTACAGACGCTGCAAGATTTCACTTTCTTAAACGTCTTCGCCTTAAACGTGTGGCAGTTCTGACTCTCCAGGTCTTCAGGCTGCGAAATCACAGAGAATAATAAGAGTCAATGGAGGAATTTCTATCAAAACCTTCTACATCACAAGGGAAAGTAATTGAGCTCCTGTGTCGCCGCCTGTTGGATATATGAAGCATTACAAGAGCCGCATGTACAGAGAGCTGATAGGGTATTTGCTAAACACCAGTCATTAGAATTACCTAGAAATCTCCTGGTTAAAGGGCAATTTGGGATATTGCAAATTGGGGATGAACCAGCAATTCCCTGCCCAGTAAAATAAAATCTAAAGTGTTTTGTAAGAATTAAAGTTAATTTTCCTGTACAGAAGTTGGTAATTGTGTTTTTCTCAGGGTGTTGCAGTTTGGTTGTTAACCAGCAGAGGGAGACACAGAACCTTTTTCTATGATACATTGTTCATTGTTCCAGACACATCCCAAGCTCAGATTCACAGCAATAAAAATAAACATGATACAAAACAAATATTTGTGGTTTGCATAGAAAATGGCAACCATGGGCTCAACTACAACGCTCAACATCTGCCTTTAGTAGGACAGTTACTTATATCTGGCCACATAACATTATAGGATAATGATGGGAAATGTAGTTCAAAGACAGTAAGAACCCTCCCCCAAGAATTGGCTAATTAAATAAAGCGATGAGGTGTTTAACTTTTTGGCACTAAAGGGGTTAATGTTACCAGGGAATGTGATTGGTATGAAACCAAACCCCATTGACCGTTTACCAGTCAGATACTTTAGCTCTAGCGTAAACACATCAGCAAATGGTGCACAGATGTCACTGGAGTCTGTCCGCCTTGCTCCCAGCAGTGAAAGTGTTAATTACCCGGTTCCCCGTCTCTCTCGGTGGTGAAAGTGTTAATTACCCGGTTCCACGTCTCTCTCGGTGGGAAAGTGTTAATTACCCTTTCCCCGTCTTCTCTCTCGTGGTGAAAGTGTTAATTACCACGTTCCCCCGTCTCTCTCGGTGGTGAAAGTGTTAATTACCCATTTCCCCTTCTCTCTCGTGGTGAAAGTGTTAATTACCCATTTCCCCGTCTCTCTCTGGTGGTGAAAGTGTTAATTACCACCCCGGTTCCCCGTCTCTCTCGGTGGTGAAAGTGTTAATTAACCCCGTTCCTCCCCGTCTCTCTCTCGTGGTGAAAGTGTTTAATTACCCGTTCCCCGTCTCTCTCGGTGTGAAAGTGTTAATTACCCCACGGTTCCCCGTCTCTCTCGGTGTGAAAGTGTAATAATACCTACCGGTTCCCCTCTCTCTCTCGGTGGTGAAAGTGTTAATTACCCGGTTCCCCGTCTCTCTCGTGTGGAAAGTGTTAATTACCCCGGTTCCCCTTCTCTCTCTCGGTGGTGAAAGTTTTAATTACCCGACCCGGTTCCCCATCTCTCTCTGTGGGTGAAGTGTTAATTACCCGGTTCCCCATCTCTCTCTGGTGGTGAAAGTGTTAATTACCACGCCGTTCCCATTTCTCTCGGTGGTGAAAGTGTTAATTACACCCGGTTCCCCTCTCTCTCGGTGGTGAAAGTGTTAATTACCCCCGGTTCCCCATCTCTCTCGGTGGTGAAAGTGTTAATTACCCGTTCCCCCATCTCTCCTCGGTGGTGAAAGTGTTAATTACCCGGTTCCCCTTTCGTCTCTCTCGGTGGTGAAAGTGTTAATTACCCGGTTCCCCCGTCTCTCTCTGGTGGTGAAAGTGTTAATTACCCGGTTTCCCCGTCTCTCTCGGTGGGTGAAAGTGTTAATTACCCGGTTCCCCTCTCTCTCGGTGGTGAAAGTGTTAATTACCACCCCTTTTCCCCCTTCTCTCTCGGTGGTGAAAGTGTTAATTACCCGGTTCCCCCGTCTCTCTCGGTGGTGAAAGTGTTATTACCACCCGTTTCCCCATCTCTCTCGGTGGTGAAAGTGTTAATTACCATCGCCTCGCTTTCCCCGTCTCTCTCGGTGGTGGTGAAAGTGTTATATTACCGGTTCCCACTCTTCTCGGTGGTGAATGTTAATTACCCGGTTCCCCATCTCTCTCGGTGGTGAAAGTGTAATTACACCCGGTTCCCCATCTCTCTCTGTGGTGAAAGTGTTAATTACCCGGTTCCCCATCTCTCTCGGTGGTGAAAGGTGTTAATTACCCGGTTCCCATCTCTCTCGGTGGTAAAGTGTAATTACCCGTTCCCCATCTCTCTGGTGGTGAAAGTGTTTAATTACCCGGTTCCCCATCTCTCTCGGTGGTGAAAGTGTTAATTACCACCCGGTTCCCCCTCTCTCGGTGGTGAAAGTGTTAATTACCCTTCCCGGTTCCCCTCTCGTCTCTCTCCGGTGGTGAAAGTGTTAATTACCGGTTCCCTACACCGTTCCCCTCTCTCTCTGTGGTGAAAGTGTTAATTACCCATTTCCCAATCTCCCCGAATCCCAAAATATGTTTACAAAATTCTTAAAGTGATAAAAGAAATTCCCAGTGGGATTTCATTGTTTGGCTTTGTATAGTTCGGATGAATGGGAAGTTCTCCAGACACAGTGGGTTTCAGTTAATAAGAGAGACCACCCAAGTAGGTCGGGTTGACCAGGGCTGTCTGTCAAGGACATGTTAATATTGGAATATTCATGAGGATTGGGATCAATACGGACCATGAAGTGTGAAATAGAAACAATTCCCCTGTGTTTCCAGATCTCAGCTCGGGCTATCAGAGAATGCTGGGATTTGTAGTTTCAGATCAGCAAAAGCTACAGATTTCCCAGCCGTTTCCTTGGCTGAAGCCGCCACTATCCGATAAACCTGTTTTCCCAGTCTGTAACTGGTAGTAAAAGTCGAGGATGGTGAATACAGTTATATTATATGTATGTACGTTATATTATATATGTGTTATATATTTATGTTATATTATATGTTATATCATAGTTTATATATATATTGGCGCTATATTATGTGTGTATTTTATTATTGTGTATTATATTATATATGTGTATATTATGCATGTACATTTTATTATATGTGTGTGTTATATTATAAGTTTGTATTAGATTATGTATAGTAAGATAGTATAGTACAGTACAGTACAGTACAGTACAGTACATTACGTACAGTATAGTACAAGTGTAGTATATTATAGTACAGTACAGTATAGCAGTACAGTAAGTACAGTGTAGTATAGTATAGTACAGTACAGTATAGTACAGTCAGTATAGTAAACAGTACAGTATAGTATAGTACAGTATAAGTACAGTACAGTACAGTACAGTACAGTATAGTACAGTACAGTATAGTACAGTACAGTATAGTAACAGTACAGTATAGTATAGTACAGTATAGTACAATATAGTATAGTATAGTACAGTAATAGTTAGTACAGTACAGTACAGTTAGTACAGTACAGTACAGTATAGTACAGTATAGTCAGTATTGGAGGTTGTATAAAGACATACGCCATAAGTCATGAGGGAGTCTGTGCCCCCCTATTATCGCCTGGGAGTCTGTGCCCCCTATTATCATGAGGGAGTCCTGTGCCCCCTATTATCACCAGGGAGTCTGTGCCCCCTATTTCATGAGGGAGTCCGTGCCCCTATTATCAGGAGGGAGCCTGTGCCCCCTATTATCACCTGGGAGTCTGTGCCCCCTATTATCAGAGGGAGTCTGTGCCCCCCTATTATCGCCTGGGAGTCTGTGCCCCCTATTATCCCCTGGGAGTCTGTGCCCCCTATTATCCCCTGGGAGTCTGTGCCCCCTATTATCATGAGGGAGTCTGTGCCCCCTATTATCACCTGGGAGTCTGTGCCCTCTATTATCACCGGGAGTCTGTCCCCCTATTATCATGAGTGGAGTCTGTGCCCCCTATTATCACCTGGGAGTCTGTGCCCTCTATTATCACCTGGGAGTCTGTGCTCCCTATTATCATGAGGGAGTCTGTGCCCCCTATTATCACCTGGGAGTCTGTGCCCTCTATTATCACCTGGGAGTCTGTGCCCCCTATTATCATGAGGGAGTCTGTGCCCCCTTTTATCATGAGGGAGTCTGTGCCCCCTATTATCACCTGGGAGTCTGTGCCCCCATTATCATGAGGGAGTCTGTGCTCCCTATTATCATGAGGGAGTCTGTGCCCCTTATTATCACCTGGGAGTCTGTGCCCCCTATTATCACGAGGGAGTCTGTGCCCCCTATTATCACGTAGCAGTCTGTGTCACCTATTATCGTGTGGCAGTCTGTGCCCTCTGCCCATTGCTATTACTGTGCCTCATTCTTCAAATAAACAGAATCCAGACGTCTCTTTCAACAGGTGAATCCCAGAGACATTTCACAATCATCAAAGGTTAACCTGGACCAAACCGTGTATGTGGGAATCTCTGTGATACCCTGCCAAGTAGGGAGAGGGGGTCTCAGAGGGATTATTTGAACACAACCCGCCCTGCACGAATTAGGTAGAAAGTTCTAAACCATGAAAGAGAGGATGGTGCTGCCATAGTGTTTCTGGGAGAGATTTTTTTATTCTAGTGGAACTTTAGCTAGTCAGTTATAACTAATAACTAGAATATACATTTTACATCCTTAAACTTCATTAAGCACAACAATTTACTAAAATACAAACATTGACTTGTTAGGCAGAAACTATTTTATGATGCTGCCCCTTAAAATGCTATGTATACAGTAAGATATCCATCCAAGTCTCCCTGTGCCACATACACAGCCCAGGTGTGAGAGGGGTACAGAAAGGGGCCAGGGTTGTTACTAATGTGGAGGTGTGGGAGGGGGTACAGAAAGGGGTCAGGGTTGTTACTAATGTGGAGGTGTAGGAGGGGGTACAGAAAGGGGTCAGGGTTGTTACAAATGTGGAGGTGTGGGAGGGGTACAGAAAAAACCTGTTGCCAGTAGGAGAAATAATGAGGGAAATGAATCCATTTCCATCTATAAAGAGGGAAAGTTTGTAGAATAGGGGCAGCTTTATACTGCGCAGAGCCCCCACTAATGGGAACAAGATAGGAAATGTTCCTATTGTAGTGCTAATTCCCATCAGCCCCTCATCCCCCCCCCCCCCCCAACAGTTGTTGGCTATAAAATGTGAATGAATTCAGGCGTCATGTGTCTAACCAAACGGCAGTTACACCTTCCACATCTGTTACTATAAAAATCGCAGGAAATGTCAGACAATTTCTCTTGGCAAGTTTCCCTTTATGGCTCTTCTCTGTACACTACTACCTGGGGACCGCGGGGGGGGGTACTATAGTTATAAAGGGATAATAGGGATATTATATATTACTGGTGGTGGGTACTATAGTTATAAAGGGATAATAGGGATATTATATATTACTGGGGGTGGGTACTAAAGTTATAAAGGGATAATAGGGATATTATATATTACTGGGGGTGGGTACTTTTACATTGTAATGTTTATAGCATCAGTAAAATATCAGAACCGGGGATAATTGTGTAACATATTATCTATACGTGTGTACCAGCTTTCCATTTGTAATGTTTATAGCTAAATATCAACTCGGGGATAGTTTGTCATATTTCTTACGTGTGTACCAAGCTTTACAATTGTAATGTTAGAGACAGTAAATATCTATACCGGGATGATTGTGTACTATTATCTTACTTGTACCAATCTTTACAATTTACTGTTTATAGCAGTAAATATCAGACCGGGGATAGATTGTGCATATTATCTGTACGTGTGTACCCAAGCTTTACATTGTAAGGTTTATATCAGTAAATATCAGACCAGGGATAGATTTGTCTATCTGTAGCGTGTGTCAGCCTTTACATTGTAATTTTATAGCATTAAATATCAGAGACCGGGGATCGATTGTGTAACATATTATCTGTACGTGTGTACCAAGCCTTACATTGTATTTTATAGCCGTAATATCAGACCGGGGGATAGATTGTGTACATATTCTGTCACGTGTGTACCAAGCTTTCATTGTAATGTTATACTGCCGTAAATATAACCGGGATAATTGTGTTACATATTTATCTGTACGTGTTACCAAGCTTTTACATTGTAATGTTTATAGCAGTAAAATATCAGACCGGGGGGGATAGATGTGTACATATCTTTACGTGTGTACCAAGCTTTACATTTTAATGTTTATACAAGTAAATATCATAAACCGGGGTGAGATTGTGTACATTTATCTGTACGTGTGTACCAAGCTTTACATTGTGCTGTTTTAGCATAATTATCAGACCGGGATAGATTGTGTACATATTATCTGTACGTGTTGTACAAGCTTTACATTGTAATGTTTATAGCAGTAATATCAGACCGGGATAGATTTGTACATATTCTGTACATTGATGTACCAGCTTTACATTGTGATGTTTCTATCAGTAAATATCATACCGGGGATAGATTGATGTACATCTTATTGTACTTTGTAACAATCTTTACATTGTATAGTTCTAGCAGTATACAGACCTGGGATAGATTGTTACATATTATCTGTACGTGTGTACCAGCTTTACATTGTAATGTTTTAGCAGTAAATATCAACCGGGGATAATTGTGTACATAGGTAGTCTGTACGTTGTCCCAATCTTTACATTGTATGTTTAATAGCAGTAAATATCAGACCGGGGATGTTGTGTACATTTATCTGTACTTGTGGTACACAAGCTTTAACATTTAATGTTTATTAGCATAAATAATCAACCGCGGGATAGATTGTGTACATTTATCTGTACGTGTGTACCAAGCTTTCATTGTAATGTTTATATAGCAGTACATATCATACAGAGGATAGATTGTGGTACAATATCTGTACTGTGTACCAAGCGTTAACATTGTATTTTATAGCATTAATTCAGACCAGGATATATTGTGTACATATTATCTGTAACTGTGTACCAAGCTTACATTGAATGTTTATAGCAGTAAATACAGACCGGGGCTAGATTTGTGTACATTTTCTGTACGTTTTTACCAAGCTTTTACCCATGTTAATCGTGTATAGCATTAAATATCAAACCGGGGAGCTGGGTACATATTATCTGTAACGTGTGACAAGCTTACATGTTATGTTTATAGCAGTAAATCTCCGACGCGGGGAGAGATGTGTACATATATTTCTGTACGTGTGTACCAATCTTTACCTGTATAATGTTTATAGCAGTAAAATTTATCAGAGCCGGGGTATAGATTGTGTACATATCTGGTACGGTGTAACCAAGCTTTCCATTGTAATTTTATATAGCAGTATATCAGACCGGGGATAGCTTGTGTCATATGTATCTGTCCGTGTGACCATCTTTACATTGTGATGTTTATAGAGTAACTATCAGACCGGGGATGATTGTGTACAATTATCTGGTACTGGGTACCAGCTTTACATTGTATGTGTATAGCAGTAAATATCAGACCGGGGGATAGATTTTGTACAATTATCTGTACGTGGTGTACCAATCTTTACATTGTATTTTATAGCAGTAAATTCAGACCGTGGATACGATGTGTGTAATACAATAGTATCTGTACGTCAGTGTACCGCTTTAACAATTGTAATGTTTATAGCAGTAAATACAGACCGATAGATTGTGTCATTATTATCTGTCCGGTGTACCAAGCTTTACATTGTAATGTTTATAGGCAGTAAATATCACCGGGGATAGATTGTGTACATATCATCTGTACTGTGTGTACCACGCTTTACTTGTATGTTTTATATCATACATATCAGACCGGGGATAGAATTGTGTACATATACTGTCATGTGGTCAAGCTTTACATTGTAATGTTTTAAATACATAAATATCAGACAGAGGTAGTTGTGTACATCTCTTGTCCGGTGTCCAAAGCTTACATTGTATGTTTCTAGCATAAAAAATAGCAGACAGAGAGAGATTGTGTAATATTATCGGTAACGTTGGACCAAGTCTTCCATTGGTAATGTTATAGCAGTAAATATCAGACAGAGGATAGATTGTGACATATCTTGTACGTTGTACCAAGCTTTACATTGTATGTTTTATACAGTAAATACAGACAGAGGAGAATTGTGTACATCTTATCTGTACGTGTGTCCAAGCTTTACATTGTATGTTTATAGCAGTACATATCAGAACAAGAGGATAGATTTGTGTACTATTTAGCTGTACGTGTGTACCAGCTTTACATTGTTAATGTTTAATGGCAGTAAATATACATGACTGGGGATAGATTGTGTAATATCTAACGTGTGTACTACTTTACATTGTAATGTTTATAGCAAGTAAATATCATAACAAGGATAGATTGTGTACATATTATCTGTACGTGTGTACCAAGCTTTACTGTAATGTTATATAGCAGTAAATATCAGACCGGGATAGATTGTGTACAGATTTCTGTACGTTGTTTACCAAGCTTGACATTGTATGTTATTAGCAGTAAATCATCAGACAGAGGATAGATTGTGTACATACTGTACGTGTGTACCAAGCTTTACAATTTAATGTAAATCTCAGAAATATCAGACGGGGAAGTTGTGTACATATTATCTGTTACGTGTGTACCATCTTTACATTTATGTTTATAGCAGTAAAATACAGACCGGGGATAGATTGTGTACATATTATCTGTACTTGTGTACCAAGCGTTACAAATGTAATGTTTATAGCAGTAAATACAGACCAGGGATAGATGTGTACATATTATCTGACGTTGTTACCAATCTTTTACATTGTAATGTTTATACAGTACATATCAGACCGGGATGATTGTGTAACATATATTAATCTGACGTGTTTACAGCGTTCATTTATAGCAGTAATTCAGACCGGGATAGATCGTGTACATCTTATCTGTACGTGTGGTACCAAGCTTTACATTGTAATGTTTTATTCATTAATATCAGCACCCGGGGATATAGATTGTGTCACAAGATCTAATCGTTACGTGTGTAAACAAGTATATACAATTGTAAGCTTATATGAGATCATAAATTATCAGAGCGGGGAATGATTGGTTACAATTATTATCTAGTTACGTGTGTACCAAAAGCTTTACTTGTATGTTTACAGCAGTAAATATCAGAACGCGAGGAAGATTTGGTGTCCATATCTGTACGTGTGTACCAAGGCTTTACTTGTAATGGTTTATAGGCAGTAAAATTCAGACCGGGGTAGATTGTGTACATATTAACTCCTACGTGTTGTACCAAGCTTTACCATTGTAATGTTATGATAGCAGTAAATATCAGACCGGGGAATAGTTCTAAATTACAAATACCTTTACGTGTGACCAAGCTTTACATTGTAATGTATATAGCACAGTATATCAGACCGGGGAACTAGATGTGTACATATTATCTGTACTGTGTTACCAAGCTTTCATTTTAATGTTAATAGCAGTAAAGAATACAGACAGAGGATAGATTGTGTACATATTATCTGCCTGCCCCTACCCCCTGTGTACCAAGCTTACATTGTAATGTGCCCTCTATAGCAGCGTAAATATCAGTACCGGGTGGATAGATTGTGTACCATATTATCTGTACGTGTTGTCCACAGCTTGTACATTGTAATGTTTATAGTCAGTTAAAATCATGAGCCGGGAGTTAGATGTGGTGTACATATTTCTGTACGTGTGTACCAGCTTGACATTGTAATGTTTATAGCCAGAAATATGCAGAAGAGGATAGATTGTGTTACATATTATCTGCTTTATTGGCTATTTCATTGTACGTTGTCAGCTTTGTCGGAAGGTTGTTAGATAAACCATGACGCCATACGAATCGCCAATATGATTCGCCATTAAACTCCATATTTGCCCAGCGATGGAGTATATATTTTCTCCAGTGACTATTAAGAGTACCTACAGAGCTCATCCATGTCCCTATCAGGAAGTGATTAATCAGTTTTGTGATATGAATTGCGCCAACCTCAAAACACAATCCAAACGATTTCCTTCATTATGGTCTTGGTTTAACCCTTCATCCCCGGGCAGACTGTTGGGATTGGAGTTGCTGATTTCACTATTGGAAAAGTAAAATACCAGTTGTGCCCCAGCAGGTGGAAGTTGCACCAGTAAAAGTTACAATTGTGTTGTTTTTTGTGGTTTTAGTTGTTGAGTTGCTGATAGCCAATAACTAATCTCTCCAGCGTCCTCATCACTGTAGGAACATTTGACGTTATGGATCCGACCTGTTAGATCCCATTTTATCTGTAACTTGTACTGATGGGAACATTTAGACCTTTGTACATGTGGAAGGGACATTGGAATGTTCAACGCTGCCCTGCCCCAAAATTGTTAAAATCGCAGGAAATGTAGACAATTTCTCTTGGCAATTTCCTTTATGGCTCTTCTCTGTACACTACTACCTGGGGACCGCAGGGGGGCCGGGAGCCAAAGGGGGCCAATAAAGGGATAATAGGGATATTATATATTACTGGGGGTGGGTACTATAGTTATAAAGGATATAGGGATATTTATATACTTACTGGGGGTGGTACTATAGTTATAAGGGATCATAGGGATATTATATATTACTGGGTGGTGGGTACTATCTATAATTAAGGGATAATAGGGATATTATATATTACTGGGGGTGGGTACTATAGTTATAAAGGGATACTAGGGATATTATAATTACTGGGGGGTGGCTTAGTTATAAGGGATATAGGATATATATATTCTGGGGTGGGTATATAGTTATAAGGGATAATAGGGATATTAATATATTACTGGGGTGGGTACTATAGTTATAACGGGATCATAGGGATATTATCTATTACTGGGGTGTGGGTACTATAGTTATAAAGGGATATCAGGGTATTATTATATACTGGGGGTGGGTACTATAGTTATAAGGTATAATAGGATATTAATATTACTTTGGGGGTGGGTTACTATAGTTATAAAGGGATAATAGGGATGTATAATTTACTGGGGTGGGTACTATAGTTATAGGGATATAGGATTATATATACTTACTGGGGTGGGTCTCTATAGTTATACGGTTATCTGATATTATATATTACTGGGGGTGTGTACTATGTTATAGGGTAATAGGGATATTAATATTACTGGGGGTGGGTACATAGTTTAAAGGGATAATAGGGATATTATATATTACTGGGGGTGGGTACTATCGTTATAAAGGATAATAGGGATATTATATATTATCTGGGCTGGGGGTGGGTACTATAGTTATAAAAGGGATAATAGGATATATTATATATTACTGGGGGGTTGTACTTAGTTATAAAGGGATATAGGGATATTATATATTACTGGGGGTGGTACTATAGTTATAAAAGGATAATAGGGATATATATATTACGTGGGGTGGGTACTATAGTTATAAGGGATAATAGGGATATTATATATTACTGGGGGTGGGTATATAGTTATAAGAGGGATAATTGATATTATATACTTGGGGTGGGTACTATAGTTATAAAGGGATATAGGGATATATATATTATCGGGGGTGGGGTACTAGTTTATAAAGGAATATAGGGATCTTATCTTACTGGGGTGGGTACTATAGTTTAAAGGGATATAGGGATATTTATTTACTGGGTTGGGTACATAGTTATAAAGGTGAATAGGAGATTAATTTACTGGGGGGTGGGTACTATAGTTATAAGGGATATAGGGATATTCTATACTGGGGGGTGGGTACTATTTTAAGGGATAATAGGGATTTATCTATTACTGGGGGTGGGTACTTAGTTATAAAGGGAATAGGGATATTATATATCTCTGGGGGTGGGTACTTTAGTTTATAAAGGGATACATAGGGTATTATATATTACTGGGGTGGGTACTATATTATAAAGGGATAATAGGGATTTAATATTACTGGGGGTGGGGTTATAGTTATAAAGGGATAAAAGGGATATTATATATTACTGGGGGTGGTACTATAGTTATAAAGGAAATAGGGATATATATATTACTGGGGGTGTACTATAGTTATAAAGGGATAATAGGATTTATTATACGGGGTGGGTACTATAGTTAAAGGGATAATAGGGATATTATATATCTGGGGGTGGTACTTATTTATAACGGATAAAGGGATTATATTTATGGGGTGGTACTATAGTTAAAAGGGATAATAGGGATTATATATTACTGGGGTGGGTACTATAGTTTAAAGGGATAATATGGATCTTTATATATTACTGGGGGTTGGTCTATAGTTTATAAGGATAATATGGTATTAATTACTGGTCGGGGGGTGGGTACTAGTAGTTATAAGGGATAATAGGGATATTATATATTCCTGGGGTGGGGTACTATGTTATAAAGGGATAATAGGGATATATATCTTACTGGGGGGGTACTATAGTTATCAAGGGATATAGGGATATTATATATTAACTGGGGGTGGGTACTATATTTAAAGATAATAGGATTAATATTACTAGGGTGTGGTACATAGTTATAAAGGATAATAGGGATAATTATTTTACTTGGGGTGGTACTATAGTTATAAGGGATAATAGGATTATATATTCTGGGGGTGGGTATATAGTTAAAAGGATTAATAGTAATACTTACTGGGGACTATAGTAAGGTAATAGTATTCTGGGGTACTAGTAAGGATAACATATATTGAGGGGACTATTATAAGAAGATTATACGGGTGACTATATATGAAGAATTTTTTATAAGGCATGGCACTCGATACCTACCAATAGCATAATGGCATGACTTACTACTAGACCTACCAACCAATAGCATAATGGCATGGCTACTACAGAACATCCAACCAATGAGCACATGGCATGGCTTACTACTAGACCACCAACCAATAACACAATGAGCTTTGGCTTGCTACTAGACCAACCAACCAACAGCACATGGCATGGCTTGCTACTAGACCAACCAACTAATAGCACAATGGCATGGCTTACTACTAGACCAACCAACCAATAGCACAATGGCATGGCTTGCTACTAGACCAAACCAACCAATAGCACAATGGCATGGCTTACTACTAGACAGACAACCAACCAATAGCACAATGGCATGGCTTGCTACTAGACCAACCAACCAATAGCACAATGGCATGGCTTGCTACTAGAAACCCAACCAACCAATAGCACAATGGCATGGCTTGCTACTAGACCAACCAACTAATAGCACAATGGCATGGCTTACTACTAGACCAACCAACTAATAGCACAATGCATGGCTTTGCTACTAGCCAACCAACCAATACACAATGGCTTATCTTACACTAGCCAACCAACCAATAGCACATGCATGGCTTACTCTTATACCTACCAATCCTAGCAACATGGCAATGGCTTACTACTAGACCAGACCATAGCACAGCCATATAGCAACAACATGCGCTTATCTTACTACTAAAAAGACCAACCACAATAGCGCAATGGCTTATCTATCTACTAGACCTACACCAATACGCCAATGGCTTATCTTACTACTAGACCAACCAACCAATAGCACAATGGCTTATCTTACTACTAGACCAACCAACCAATAGCACAATGGCATGGCTTACTACTAGACCAACCAACCAATAGCACAATGGCTTATCTTACTACTTACTACTAGACCAACCAACCAATAGCACAATGGCTTATCTTACTACTAGACCAACCAACCAATAGCACATTGGCCTGACTTTTCACTAGTCACTAGTTATAATATTAACTGGATTCAAGGTAAGATATTTGTTTGTCTCCAGTATCTGGTGTGTTTCTCTATTATTCGGTGTGAAGGTTTGACACAGGCCATTGTGGGCAGTTAAAATATAGGATGTGCCAGTGGTAATGGAGTGACACCTGGGCACCTATTGGTCCGTTTTATCCACTGGGCGGAGCTTTATGTTTGTCAATTTCCTATGTTGCCACCTGGATAATTGTTACTAATTAAAAACTCACCTGAGTTCAGTGTAAATGAATCTGACACTTTCCCTTTAAACCATTTCCTAGCGTAGCCAGAAAGCGCAGTCTCCCTACAGCGTTTCTTTCCTCTTCCGGGCTCTGAGTCCCAGTAAAGCGAGAGGAAGTCGGTATTGTCAAAACCTAAATGGCCTTTTCCTCCCTGGTGAAAGATCGGAAAGTCAATGCACCTGACGGCGCTGATAATGAAGTTTGTCACGTGGCTAAAGGCCGACCTCACCTTTCCGACCCTTATCGGAACACTGGACACTGACACAATGTAACAAATTCCTTGTTTATTATTCTCCTCTGTAACTTAATCTATAATACACATTAATGTGTTACTATGTCCTGAATGGGATTTCACTGCAGGACCCGAAATCTTCCACTTCTACATTCCTGACTACAAAAGAACATTTTATAACCGAAAAGGGCAACTAATTTAATAAGGGGAATGGAGGGGCGTCACTATGCAGGCAGATTAGACAAGTTATAACTAAAATAATAAGGGGAATGGAGGGGCTTGACTATGCAGGCAGATTAGACAAGTTATAACTAAATTAATAAGGGGAATGGAGGGGCTTGACTATGCAGGCAGATTAGACAAGTTAGGGCTGTTTACATTGGAGAAGCGGCGGTTGCGTGGGGAACTGTCTTCCAGCAGATGTGGTAATGGACGTTTGATTGGATCGTTACGTTTGGTTCACACTAGACGGGGTTTGTGGTGTTTCTGTGCAGTTCGCAATTTTAGGCAATAACGCTCTTAATGGAAGTCTATAGGGAAGGGGAAAAAACACTTAACACGCCATATAAATCCACGTGTATTTGCCATTTTAACCCCCAAATTCATTCCATGCAATAGCACTTCAACACATGCTAATGAAATGTACACGGACATTGCAATGCGTTTTTCTGTATTTTGTGAACATTGTGGGGCTGGAGAAGTTTGTAAAATGAGTGGATATTGAATAGTATGAATTAAACTTGGCTGTGTCGCAGTATTGCAGCAGAGATCACTAGGGGGCGATAATGTTCAGCCACAACTATAATCAGGTCCTTGAATGGGACACGAACAGTTAAAGTTTCATCAAATGGTCCATTGGTGTTATTGATCTTATTGCTGTTTTCTGTGCAGAATTTCCGGCCATGTGTTAAACATCCCTGTACTTAGCATGTCGGAACCTCACACATTTCTCCTCGCCCTATCTGTTTGGGCCAATCAGTGTGGCATCTCTGCACGTGTCAATATTATCACTTCAGTGTGTTGTATATTAGATAAATTACTATCACTGTGTATAGCGGTATGGCAGCAAAGATCACTAGCGGCTAGGGCCACAGATTGTTATTCATTCTAGGAATTATACACCAGAGATCTATGTGTAAATATTGGGTTTATGTGTGAACCCCCCATTTACCCACTGTCTGCATGTGAATGGGGCTCCCCTGGGTGTGATCAAAGTCCCCATCACAGGCAGATCAGGGGTAAATGGGGGGTTCAATCCACCCGGGGCCCCGAGCCCCCCCATTCCCCCCTTTGCAGACAGTGGGTAAATGGGGGTTTCACACCCGGGGGAAGAAAATTCACATACAGACAGTGGGTAAATGGGGGTCACACCCGGGGGGACGCCCCATTCACATACAGACAGTGGGTAGGTAAATGGGGTCACACCGGGGAGCCCCATACACATGGGAAAGTGGGTAAAATGGGGGTCACACCAGGGTAGCCAATTATTCAACATGCTAGAAAGGGGTAAAGGGGGGTTCACACCCGGGGGGCCCCCCTATTAACCCAGCAGACACGTGGGTCAACTGGGGGTTTCAAACCCGGCGGGGAGCCCCTTCACCATGATGACAGTGGGTAAATGGTGGGGTTCACACCCCCCCACAACGGGGGAGCCCATACATGACAGCAGTGGGTTAAATGGGGGGTTACACACCCCGGGCGCCCCATTACACATGCAGCACAGTGGGTTAAAATGGGGGTTCACACCTGGGGAGCCACATTTAACATGCAGACAGTGGGTAACGGGAGGTCCCCCCCGGGGGAGCCCCATTCACCATGCAGACCAGTGGGTAAATGGCATGGGGTTTCAACCCGGGGGAGACACCACCTTCACATTGCAGGACAAGTGGGTATTTCCAATGGAAGTTCACACCGGGGGACCCGGGAAGCCCCAACTTCACATCACAGACAGTGGGTATAAATGGGGGTTCAAAACATGGGGCGAGCCCCATTCAAAATGCAGACAGTGGGGGTAAATGCGGGTTCAAAAACCGGGGGAGTCCCTTCACATGCAGACAGTGGGTTAAATGGGGAGTTCCAACCCGGCGGGAGCCCATTCCACTGCAGACAGTGGGTAAATGGGGGCGTCCAAGAGTTCACCCAGGGGAGCCCCCATTACATTGCAGACAGTGGGTAAATGGGGGTTCACACCCGGGGGCAGACCCATTCAATAATGCAGACAGGGCGGTAAATGGGGGGGGTTAAACAGTATATGTACACAATCTATCCCCGTTGATATTTACGCTATAAACATTATCAATGTAAGAGTTGGTACACAAGTACAGATAATATGAATACAACATCTATCCCGTGTACTGATATTACTGCTATAAACCTTACAATGTAAAGCTGGCATCACACGGTACAGATAATATGATACAATCTATCCACGCGTACTGATTATTTTACTGCCTATAAACATCACAGTAAGCGTGGGTAACACACGTACAGATATATGTACACAATCTATCCCCGGTCTGATATTTATGCTATAAACATTACAGTAATGTACACACGTCTTTGGTACACAACTCGGCGATACTCCTTAAAAGATTACATGTAGTCAACACGTACAATACTATCACAATTCCCTGTCTGAATTACTGCTAGTAAACATCACAATGAATAAGCTTGGTACACACGATACAGATAATATAGGTACACAATTACATCCCGGAGTCGATATTTACTGCTGATAAACATTACAATGTAAAGCTTTGCGTACCACACGTACCAGATAATATGCTACACAATCTATACCCGCGTCTGATATTACTGCCTATAAACATTACAATTAAAGCTGGATCCAAACCGCCATACAGATAATATGATACACAATCTAATCCCCAGGCTGTATAGTTACTGCCCTATCAAACAAGTTACAATGTAAGCTTGGTACACACGTACAGATTAATATGTACACAAATCTATCACCCGGTCTGAATCTTACTGCTATAAACATCACATGTAAAGCTTGCGTTACCACGTAACGATATATGTACACAATCTATCCCCAGTCTGCATATTACTAGTAATAAACATTACATGTGTAAGCATTGGTACAAACGATACAGTAATGATTGTACACAATCTATCCCCGGTTGAACTTACTGCTATAAACATCACAATGTAAAGCTATGGTTACACACGCTACAGATAATATGATTACACAATCTATCCCGTGTCTGAATATTACTGCTAAAACATTACAATGTAAAGCTTGGCTACACGTACAGCATATCGTACACAATCTATTCCCCTGTCTTGATATTTACTGCTCAAAACATCACAATGTAATGGCCACTTGCGCTACACACGTACAGATAATATGTAACAACTCATCCCCAGCGTCTGATTTACTGCTATAAACATTACAAGTTAAAGCTTGGGTCACACACGTACAGATAATATGTACACCAATCTATCCCGACGTCTGATATTATACTGCCTATAAACATGTACAATGTAAACGCTTGGTACACAGTTACAGATAATATGTAAACAATCATCCCCGCGTCTGATATTTCAGCTATTAAACATACACAGTAAGGCTTGGTACACACGATACAGCAAGATAATGATTACACATCTATCCCCGGTCTGATAATTACGCTATAAACATGACATGTGTAAAGCTTGGTTACACACGTACAGATATATATGTACACATCTATACCCGGTCTGATACCCTTTTTACTGCTATAAACATCACAATGTGTAAGTCTGGTACACACGTAAGAAATAGTACACAGTATATCCCCGGTCTGATATTTGACTGAGATAAACATAAATGTAAAGATTGGTACACACGTACAGATAATATGTAATCACCAATCTATCCCGCGGTCTGATATTACTAGCCTATAGAAACAGTTACAATGTAAAGCTGGTACAACGTACAGATAAATGTGATCTACACTATCCCGGTCTGATATATACTGACTATAAACAGTACAATGTAACGACCTGGTACACAAGCTACAGAATGAATATGTACACAATCTATCCCCCCAGTCTGATATTTATACTGCATAAACATTACAGTGTAAAGCTTGGTTACACCGTACAGTAATAAGGTACACATCTATCCCGAGTCATGAATTACTGGCTATAAACATCACATGTAACAGCTTGGTACACACGTTACAGATAATATGTACACCATCTATCCCCAGTCTGATATTTACTGCTATAAATACAATGTATAAGATTTGCGCGTACACACGTACAGATAATATGTACACAATCTATCCCAGGTTAGATATGGACTGCTATGAACATCACAATGTAAAAGCTCTGGTACACACGTACAGCAGATTAATATGTACACAATCTATCCCTGATCTTAGATATTTACATAGCCTATAAACATTCAATGTAAAGCTTCCGGTACACACGTACACAGATATGTACACAATCTATCCCCTGCTCGGATATTTACTTGCTATAAACATCACAATTGTAAGCGTTGGTACACACGTACAGATTAATATGCTACACAATGTCTATCCCCGTCTCATGATTTACTGCCCCATAAACATTACAATTAAAGCATTGGATACAACACGTAAGAAAATGGTACACAATCTATCCCCGTACTGATATTTACGTGCTATAAAATTACAATTGTAAAGTGATGTACACACGTACAGATATATAGTACACAATCTATCCCCGTGGTCGTGATATTTACTGCCTATAAAATTAAATGCTAAAGCTGACTACACGTAAAGATAAATATGTACACAATCATCCGTCGTACTAGATATTTCCTGCCTAATAAAACATTACATGTAAAGTTGGTACACACGTACAGATATATGTAACACAATCTATCCCCGGTCATAGATATTTACTGCTATAAAACATTATACAATAGTAAAGCTTGCGGTACACACTACAGATTAATATGACAAATCTATCCCCCGGAGTTCTGAATATTTACTGCTTTATAAACATGACAATGGCTTAAAGCATTGAGGTACACAGCGTCAGATATAATGATGTAACACAATCTATCCCCGGTCTGATTATTACTGCTTATAAAATTAACAATGTCTAAGAGCCTTGGACCACACGTACAGATAATATGTACACAATCTATCCCCGGTCTGATAGTTACTGCTACTAACAAACAATTAGAAGCTTGGTACCACACGTTAAGATATATGTACACATCTATCCCTCCTGTCTGATATTTACTGCTATAAACAGCTACAATGTAATAGCTCTGGTAACACACGAAGATAATATGCTACACCATCTATCCCCGCGACTGATATTTATCGCTCACTAAACATTACATTAAAAATACGCTGGTCACACACGTACAGATATATATGCTACCACAATCTATCCCCGTCTGATATTACTGCCTATAAACATCACAATGTAACGCTGGTACACAGTACAATAATATGACTACACAATCTGATCCCCGGTACTGAATTTAACGCCCTATAAAACATGTACAATGTAAAGTTCGGCTAACACAGCTACAGAAATACTGTACACAATCTATCCCGGTCTGATATATAAATGCTATAAATTACAATGCTAAAGACTTGGACACACGTACAGCATAATATGTACACAATACTATACCCAGGGTCGACTGATATATTTACTGCCTATAAAATTACAATGTAAAGTATTGAGTACACACGAGTACAGAGAATATGACATCAATCTTACCCCGGTCTGATATATTACTGCCTATAACAGTACATGTAAAGCTTGCCGTAACACGTAAAAGTAAGTTCACAATCTATCCCGGTCCTGATATTACTGCTATAAACATACAGTGTAAAGCTTAGCCCGTACACACGTACAGATTCATCATGTAACAATCATCCCCGTACTGATATTACGCTATAGAACATTACATCGTAAAGCTTGCGTCACACGTAAAGATAATATGCTACACAATTCTAGCCCGTCTGATATATTACTGCTATAAACATACAATGTAAAAGATTGCCGACACACGTACAGATAAGATTGCTACCCCAATCTATTCCCGGTACTGATAATTTACTGCTATAACATTACACTGTAAAGCCTTGGTACACACGTAACGATAATCATGTACCACAACTATCCCCGCGTCTGATATTTACTGCTATAAACATTACAAATGTAAAGCTGTAGGGTACACACGTACAGCATAATATGTACACCAATACTACCCGTCTGATATTTACTGCCTATAAACATTACAATGTAAAAGCGGGGGGATTGGTACACACGTACAGATAATATTCGTACACAATCTATCCCGGTTGATATTATGCTATAAACAATATACAATGAAGCCTTGGTACACACGTAATACGAGATTAATATGTACACAATCCTATCCCCTTCTGATATTGTACTGCTAAAAACATTACAATCGTAAAGCTTGTACACACGCTACAGATAATATGTACACAATCTTACCACCGCGTCTGATATTTACTGCCTATAAACATTACAAATAGCTAAAGCTTGACTACACGTACAGCATAATATGTACACCAATCTAGCCTCCGCAAGTCTTGATATGTTACTGCTATAAACTTACAAGTATATAGCTGCAGTTCACACACGTACAGATAATATAGACACAATTATTCCCCGTCTGTATTTACTGCTGCTAATAAACATTACATGTAAAGTCTGTACACACTAACAGATAATATGTACACAATCTATCCCGGTCTGGATATTTACTGCTATAAACATTACAAGTTAAAGCTTGGTACATACGAGAAATAGTACACAATCTATCCCCTGTCTGATATTTAAGATATAAAACTATACAATGTAAAGCTGGTACAACCGTCTAGCAGATAATATCGACTACACAACTATCCCGGTCTGAGTATATTACTGCCTTTATAAACATTACAATGTAAAAGCTTAGGTACAACACGTACAGATAATATGATACACAATCTATCCCACGGTCTGCAATTTACTGCTATAAACATTACAATAGTAAAGCTTGGTACAACACGCTTCCGATTGATATGTACACATCTATCCCCGGTCATGATCTTTACTGCTATATAACATTACAATGTAAAGTTGGTAAACCACGTACAGATAATATGTACACAATCTATCCCAGGTACGTGCATATTCTTGACTACTATAAACATTACAATGTAAGCTTGGCCTACAACACGTACAGATATAACACAATCTATCCCGGATTGATATTTACTGCTATAAACATCACCAATGTCAAGCTTGGTACCACAACGTACAGATAATAGTACACAACATCTATCCCCGGTCTGATTATTTACTAGCTCATAAACCATTTACATGTAAAGCTCTGGTAACACCACGTAAGATAATATGTACACAATCTATCCCGGTCTGTGATATTACCGCTATAAACAGTTACAATGTCAAGCGTGGTACACAACGTACAGATAGAATATCGTACACAATTCTATCCACCGTGTTGATGATTTACTGCTATAAAACATTATCATGATAAAGCTTGGACACACGCTACCAGAGTAATATGACACATCGACCCCGGTCTGATATTTACTGCTATAAAACATCCCAATGTAAAGTTAGCCCTGCGTACACACGTACAGATATAACATGCACAACAATCATTCCGGTCTAATGGCAATCAGGACTGCGAACAGAAAACAATACGACACAATAAATGTTGACCGTGTATACAACAATCCTATAAATTCATTTGCAGTGATTGGTCACATTGTGCTCCAATCCCCCAGTCCCGTCTATGTACAAACGTTTGTGTACAATATCAGTACTTTGTCTGCGATATGTACGCAGTGAATGAAATTGAAATATTCAATCTATTTCGTTCATTACACAATACAAAACTTGTCAGTATGGAAGAGAAGGAAAATGGTCTGAATCTCGTTCCCACCCAAGAGCTCGTCTAGATTGTTTTCAGCATCCTTGGGAAGAATCTCGCCACCTGCACATGTTCACACCTGTATCGTTGTTCTTTCATTCTATCAAAACAGAAAGTGGATTTGTTTAGATACCACCGGGGTCAGCACATTTCCCAATGAGTCAGGAAGATGATGGAAACTGGTTTTGTTACATCATGCATCAGATCCATGTTGATCTTTTACATGTGGGAAAAGTTGGGTTGATTGTTCAGCCATCTGCACAAGGGCCTACCATACACACACACGTGTGTACACTACTACGACTATCCCAAGTAAAAATGTCACTAAAACAAAACGACCCCTGTGACTACTCGACAGCCCTACCTCTCTGGTTATCGGCCTGCTTACAGAAGCTGCAAGGATTTCACTTACTTAAACGTCTGCAGTTAAACGTTCTTTGTGGCGGCAGTTCTGAACTCTCCAGCGTCTTCAGGCTGCGAAAATCACAAGAGAATAATAAATGAGTCAATGGAGGAATTGCTATCAAACCTTCTACATCACAAGGGCAAAGAAATTGAGCATCGGTCGCGACTCGTTGGATATATGAAGCCAATTACAAGAGCCTGCATCGTACAGAGAGCTGATAAGGGTATTTGCTAAAACCAGTCATTAGATACCTAGAAATTCCTGGTAAAGGGCAATTGGGATATGCAAATTGGGGATGTAAACAGCAATACCCGTGCCCCGTAAAATATAAAATCGAAAGTGTTTTGTAGAATTAAAAGTTATATTTTTCCTGTAAGAAGTTGGTAATTGTGTTTCTTCTCAGAGGTTGTTGACAGTCTTGGTAGTGTTAACAGCAGGAGGCGACACAGAACCTTTTTCTCATGGGATACATTGTTAATTTTCCAGACAATCCAAGCTCAGATTCACAGCAAATAAAGATAAAACATGATACAAAACAAATATGTGTTTGCATAAGAAAATGGGCAACCATGGCTACAACTACAACGCCTCAACACTAGCCTTTAGTAGGACAGTTACTTATATTGGCCACATAACATTATAGGATAATGATGGGAAATGTAGTTCAAAGCAGTAAGAACCTCCCCCAAGAATTGCTAATTAAATAAAGCGATGAGGTGTTTAACTTTTGGCACTAAAGGGGTTAAGATTTTACCAGGGAATGTGATGTATGAAACCAAACCCCATTGACCGTTTACGTCAGCAGACTTTAGCTCTAGCGTAAACACATCAGCAAATGGTGCACAGATGTCACTGGAGTCTGTCCGCCGCTCCCCGCCAGTTAAAGTGCTTATACCCGGTTCCCGTCTCTCCTGAGTGAGTGAAGTGTTAATTACCCGGTTTTCCCCGTCTCTCTCGCGTGGTGAAAGTGTTAATTACCCGGTTCCACGTCTCTCTCGCGTGGTTGAGTGAAAGCTGTTAATTACCCATATCCCCGTCTTCTCTCGGTGGTGAAAGTGTTAATTACCGGTATCCACGTCTCTCTCGGTGGTGAAAGTGTTAATATACCCATTTCTCTCACGTCTCCTCGGTGTGTTGAAAGTGTTAATTACCCGGTTCCCCGTCTCTCTCGGTGTGATGAAAGTGTTAATTACCCATTCCCGTCTCTCTCGGTGGTGACGTAGAAAGGTTAATTACCCAGTTCCCGTCTCTCTCGTGGTGAAAGTGTAATTAACCCATTTTCCCCGTCCTCTCGGTGGTGAAGTGGTAATTACACCAGTTCCCCGTCTCTCTCGGTGGGTGAAAGTGTAATACCGTTCCCCGTTCTCTCTCGTGGTGAAAGTGTTAATTACCCGGTTCCCGTCTTCTCGGTGGTGAAGGTTAATTCCCGGTCCCCATCTCTCTCGATGGATTAAAGTGTTAATTACCGGTTCCCCGTCTCTCTCGTGAGTGAAAGTGTTAATTACCCGGTTCCCCTCTCTCCTCGGTTGGTTGAAAGTGTTAATTACCCCGGTTCCCAGTCTCTTCGGGGTGTGTGAAAGTGATATTACCCGCGTTCCCATCTCTCTCGGTGTTGTTGGGTGAAGGTGTTAATTACCGCGTTCCCGTCTCGTCTCGGTGGTAAATTGAAAGTGTTAATACCCCGGTTCCCCCATCTCTCTCGTGCGTGAAGTGTTATTACCGGTGCCCCGTCTCTCTCGGTGGTGAAAGTGTTAATTACCGGTTTCCCCATCTCTCTCGGTGTGGTTGAAAGTGTTAATTACCGCGCTTCCCCTCTCTCCTCTGGTGGTGAAAGTGTTAATTACCCGGTTACCCATCTCTCTCGGTGGTTGAAAGTGTTAATTACCCGGTTCCCCGTCTCTCTCGGGTGTGGTGAAAGTGTTAATTACCCGGTTCGCTCTCTCCTTGTGTGTGAAAGTGTTAATTACACGGTTCCCCATCTCTCTCGGTGGTGAAAGTGTTAATTACCCTGGTTCCCCACTCTCTCGTGGTGTGAAAGTGTAATACCCGGTTCCCCATCTCTCTCGTGGTGAAAGTGTTAATTACCCGGTTCCCCATTCTCTCGGTGGTGAAAGTGTTAATACCGGTTCCCATTCTCCGGGGGGAAAGTGTTAATTACCCGCGTTCCCTACTCTCTCTGTGGTGAAAGTGTTAATACCCATTTCCCAATCTCCCCGAATCCCAAATATGAGTTTACAAAATTCTTAAAGTGGATAAAAAGAAATCCAGTGGGATTTCATTGTTTGGCTTTGTATAGTTCGCGATGAATGGAAGTTCTCCAGACACAGTGGGTTCAGTTAATAAGAGAGACCACCCAAGTAGGTCGGGTGACCAGGCTGTCTGTCAGGGACATGTTAATATTGGATATTCATGAGGATTGGGATCAATACGGACCATGAAGTGGGAAATAGAAACAATTCCCCTGTGTGTTCAGGATCTCAGGCTCGGGTATCAGAGAATGCTGGGATTTGTAGTTTCAGATCAGCAAAAGCTACAGATTTCCAGCCGTTCCTTGGCTGAAGCCGCCACTATCCGATAAACCTGTTTTCCAGTCCGTGAACTGGTAGTAAAAGTCGAGGATGGTGAATACAGTTTATTATAAGTATGTACGTTATAATTATATATGTGTTATATTGTATGTTATATTATATGTATATCATATGTTATATTATATATGTGCGCTTATTATGTGTATTTTATTATTGTGTATTATATTATAGTGTATATTATGCATGTACATTTTTATATGTGTTGTGATATATAAGTTTTGTATTAGATTATGTATAGTATATAGTATAGTACAGTACAGTACAGTACAGTACAGACAGTACAGTACAGTATAGTATATTACAGTGTAGTATAGTATAGTAACAGTACAGTATAGTACAGTGTTAGTATAGTAGGTACAGTAAGATAGTACAGACAGTATAGTACAGTACAGTATAGTACAGTACAGTATAGTATAGTATAGTAGCAGTATAGTACAGTATCAGCTATAGTACAGTAACAGTATAGTACAGTTACAGTAAGTACAGTATAGTACAGTATAGTACAGTATAGTACAGACAGTATAGTACAGTCAGTAGTACAGTACAATAGTACGTATAGTACACGTATAGTATATAAGACAGTATAGTACAGTACAGTACGTCAGTAAGTACAGTATAGTACAGTATAGTACAGTACAGATAGTACAGTATAGATATACAGTACAGT
The DNA here is from genome assembly GCA_019447015.1 of Hymenochirus boettgeri. NCBI lineage: Eukaryota > Metazoa > Chordata > Amphibia > Anura > Pipidae > Hymenochirus > Hymenochirus boettgeri. The sequence goes on from JAACNH010000140.1 coordinate 190,527, forward strand.
ATAGATAGTACAGTATAGTTACATAGTATAGTATAGTACAGTATAGTATAGTACAGTACAGTCAGATAGTACAGTACAGTAAGTATAGTACAGTATAGTACAGTATTGGAGGTTGTTAAAGACATACGCCATAAGTCATGAGGGAGTCTGCCCCCCTATTATCGCCTGGGAGTCTGTGCCCCTATTATCATGAGGGAGTCTTGTGCCCCCTATTATCACCAGGGGGTCTGTGCCCCCTATTATCATGAGGGAGTCCGTGCCCCCTAATTCATCGAGGGAGCCTGTGCCCCCATTATCACCTGGGAGTCTGTGCCCCCTATTATCAGAGGGAGTCGTTGCCCCCCTTTATCGCCTGGGAGTCTGTGCCCCCTATTATCACCTGGGAGTCTGTGCCCCCTATTATCCCCTGGGAGTCTGTGCATATCCCCTGGGAGTCTGCCCCTATTATCATGAGGGAGTCTGTGCCCCCTATTATCACTGGGAGTCTGTGCCCTATTATTCACCTGGGAGTCTGTGCCCCCTATTATCATGAGTGAGTCTGTGCCCCCTATTATCACCTGGGAGTCTGTGCCCTCATTATCACCTGGGAGTCTGTGCTCCCCTTATTATATGAGGGAGTCTGTGCCTATTATCACCTGGGAGTCTGTGCCCTCTATTATCATGGAGTCTGTGCCCCCTATTATCATGAGGGAGTCTGTGCCCCCTTTTATCATGAGGGAGTCTGTGCCCCCTATTATCACCTGGGAGTCTGTGCCCCCATTATCATGAGGGAGTCTGTGCTCCTATTATCATGAGGGAGTCTGTGCCCCTTATTATCACCTGGGAGTCTGTGCCCCCTATTATCACGAGGGAGTCTGTGCCCCCTATATCTAGCAGTCTGTGTCACCTATTATGTGTGGCAGTCTGTGCCCTTGCCCATTGATATTACTGTGCCTCATTCTTCAAATAAACAGAATCCAGACGTCTCTTTCAACAGGGAATCCCAGAGACATTTCACAATCATCAAAGGTTAACCTGGACCAAACCGTGTATGTGGGAATCTTGTGATAACCTGCCAAGTAGGGAGAGGGGTCTCAGAGGGATTATTTGAACACAACCCGCCCTGCACGAATTAGGTAGAAGTTCTAAACCATGAAAGAGAGGATGGTGCTGCCATAGTGTTTCTGGGAGAGATTTTTTTATTCTAGTGGAACTTTAGCTAGTCCGTTATAACTAATAACTAGAATATACATTTACATAAACTTCATAAGCACAACAATTTACTAAAATACAAACATTGACTTGTTAGGAGAAACTATTTTATGATGCTGCCCCTTAAAATGCTATATACAGTAAGATATCCATCCAAGTCTCCCTGTGCCACATACACAGCCCAGGTGTGAGAGGGGTACAGAAAGGGGCCAGGGTTGTTACTAATGTGGAGGTGTGGGAGGGTCAGAAAGGGTCAGGGTTGTTACTAATGTGGAGGTGTGGGAGGGGTACAGAAAGGGGTCCGGGTTTGTTACTAATGTGGAGGTGTAGAGGGGGTACAGAAAGGGTCAGGGTGTTGTTACTAATGTGGAGGTGTGGGAGGGGTACAGAAAGGGGTCAGGGTTGTTACTAATGTGGAGGTGGAGGGAGGGGTACGATAAGGGGTCAGGGGTTGTTACTAATGGGGGTGTAGGAGGGGTACAGAAAGGGGTCAGGGTTGTTACTAATGTGGAGGTGTGGGAGGGGTACAGAAAGGGGTCAGGGTTGTTACTAATGGGAGGTGTAGGGGATGGGGTACAGAAAGGGGTCAGGGTTGTTATAATGTGGAGGTGTAGGAGGGGGGTACAGAAAAGGGCTCAGGGTTGTTCTAATGTGGAGGTGTGGGAGGGGGTACAGAAAGGGGTCAGGGTGTTACTATGTGGAGGTGTAGGGAGGGGGTACAGAAAGGGTCAGGGTTGTACTAATGTGGAGGTGTAGGAGGAGGTACGAAAGGGGCCAGGGGTTGTTACTAATGTGGAGGTGTAGGAGGGGGGTACAGAAAGGGGTCAGGGTTGTTACTAAGTGGAGGTTGAGGAGGGGTACAGAAAGGGTCAGGGTTGTTACTAATGTGGAGGTGTGGAAGGGTAGGGGGTACAGAAAGGGGTCAGGGTTGTTACTAATGTGGAGGTGTGGGAGGAGGTACAGAAAGGGTCGGGTTGTTTACTAATGTGGAGGGTGGGAGGGGGTACAGAAAGAGGGTCAGGGTTGTTACTAAGTGGGAGGTGTAGGAGGGGGTACAGAAAGGGTCAGGGTTGTTACAAATGTGGAGTGTGGGAGGGGGGACAGACAGGGGTCAGGGTTGTACTAATGTGGAGGTGTGGGAGGAGGTACAGAAAGGGGTCGAGGTTGTACTAATGTGGAGGTGTAGGAGGGGGTACAGCAAGGGGTCAGGGTTGTACTAATGTGGAGGTGTAGGAGGGGGTACAGAAAGGGGTCAGGTTTGTTACTAATGTGGAGGTGTGGGAGGGGGTACAGAAAGGGGTCAGGGTTGTTACTAATGTGGAGGTGTGGGAGGGGTACAGAAAGGGGTCAGGGTTGTTACTAATGTGGAGGTGTGGGAGGAGGTACAGAAAGGGGTCAGGGTTGTTACTAATTGAGGTGTGTGGAGGGGGTACAGAAAGGGTCAGGGTTGTTATAATGTGGAGGTGTGGGAGAGGGTACAGAAAGGGGTCAGGGTTTTACAAATGTGAGGTGGGGAGGGGTACAGAAAGGGTGTCAGGGTTGTTACTAATGTGGAGGTGTAGGAGGGGGTACAGAAAGGGGTCAGGGTTGTTACTAATGTGGAGGTGTGGGAGGGGGGTACAGAAAGGGGCCAGGTTGTTACTAATGTGGAGGTGTGGGAGGGGTACAGAAAGGGGTTATGGGTTGTTACTAATGTGGAGGTGTTGTAGGAGGGGTACAGAAAGGGGTCAGGGTTGTACTAATGTGGAGGGGGGAGGGGTACAGAAAGGGGTCAGGGTTGTTACTAATGTGAGGGTGGAGGGGGTACAGAAGGGGTCAGGGGTTGTTACTAATGTGGAGTGTGTGGGAGGGGGGTACAGAAAGGGGGTCAGGGTTGTTACTAATGTGGAGGGTGTAGGAGGAGTACAGAAAGGGGTCAGGGTTGTACTAATGTGGAGGTGTAGGAGGGGGTACGAAAGGGTCAGGGTTGTTTACTAATGTGGAGGTGTGGGAGGGGTACAGAAAGGGGTCAGGGTTGTTACTAATGTGGAGGGTAGGAGGGGTACAGAAAGGGGCAGGTTGTTACTAATGTGGGTGTTGTAGGAGGGGGTACAGAAAGGGGTCAGGGTTGTTACTAATGTGGAGGTGTGGGAGGGGGTACAGAAAGGGGTCAGGGTTGTTACTAATGTGGAGGTGGGGAGGGGGTACAGAAAGGGGTCAGGGTTGTTACTAATGTGGAGGGTGTAGGGGGGGTACAGAAAGGGGTCAGGGTTGTTACTAATGTGGAGGTGTGGGAGGGGTACAGAAAGGGGTCGGGTTGTTACTAATGTGGAGGTGTGGAGGGTAGGAGGGGGTACAGAAAGGGGCCAGGTTGTTACTAATGTGGAGGTGTGGGAGGGGTACAGAAAGGGGTCAGGGGTTGTAATGTGGAGGGGTGGAGGGGTACAGAAAGGGGTCAGGGTTGTTACTATGTGGAGGTGTAGAGGGGGTACAGAAAGGGGCCAGGGTTGTTACTAATGTGGAGGTGTGGGAGGGGTACAGAAAGGGGTCAGGGTTTGTACTAATGTGGAGGTGTAGGAGGGGTACAGAAAGGGGTCAGGGTTGTTACTAATGTGGAGGTGTAGGAGGGGGTACAGAAGGGGTCAGGGTTGTTACTAATGTGGAGGTGTAGGAGGGGTACAGAAAGGGTCAGGGTTGTTACTAATGTGGAGGTGTAGGAGGGGGGTACAGAAAGGGGTCAGGGTTGTTACTAATGTGGAGGTGTAGGAGGGGGTACAGAAAGGGGTCAGGGTTGTTACTATGTGGAGGTGTGGGAGGGGGTACAGAAAGGGGTCAGGGTTGTTACTAATGTGGAGTTGTGGGAGGGGTACAGAAAGGGGTCAGGGTTGTTACTACTAATGTGGAGGTGTGGGAGGGGTACGAAAGGGGTCAGGGTTGTTACTAATGTGGAGGTGTGGGAGGGGTACAGAAAGGGGTCAGGGTTGTTACTAATGTGGAGGTGTGGGAGGGGGTACAGAAAGGGGCCAGGGTTGTTACTAATGTGGAGGGTGTGGGAGGGGTACAGAAAGGGGTATGGTTGTTACTAATGGGAGGTGTGGGAGAGGGTACAGAAAGGGGTCAGGGTTGTTACAAATGTGGAGGTGTGGGAGGGGTACAGAAAGGGTCGGGTTTTACTAATGTGGAGTGTAGGTAGGAGGGGGTACAGAAGGGGTCAGGGTTGTTACTAATGTGGAGGGTGTGGGAGGGGGTACAGAAAGGGGTCAGGGTTTGTTACTAATGTGGAGGTGTGGGAGGGGTACAGAAAGGGGTATGGTTGTTACTAATGTGGAGGTGTGGGAGAGGGTACAGAAAGGGGTCAGGGTTGTTACAAATGTGGAGGTGTGGGAGGGGTACAGAAAGGGGTCAGGGTTGTTACTAATGTGGAGGTGTGGGAGGAGGTACAGAAAGGGGTCAGGGTTTGTTACTAATGTGGAGGTGTAGGAGGGGGTACAGAAAGGGTTCAGGTTGTTACTAATGTGGAGGTGTGGGAGGGGGTACAGAAAGGGGTCAGGGTTGTTACTAATGTGGAGGTGTGAGGGGAGGGGGTACAGAAAGGGGTCAGGGTTGTTACTAATGTGGAGGTGTGGGAGGGGGTACAGAAAGGGTCAGGGTTGTTACTAATGTGGAGGTGTAGGAGGGGTACAGAAGGGGTCAGGGTTTTACTTATGTGGAGGTGTGGTAAGGGGGTACAGAAAGGGGGTCAGGGTTGTTACTAAAGTGGGGTGTGGGAGGGGGTACAGAAAGGGGTCAGGGTGTGTACTAATGTGGAGTGTTGTAGGAGGGGGAGATACAGAAAGGGGTCAGGGTTGTTACTAATGTGGAGGTTGTAGGAGGGGGGTACAGAAAGGGGTCGGGGTTGTTACTAATGTGGAGGTGTGGGAGGGGGTACAGAAAAGGTCAGGGTTGTTACTAATGTTGGAGGGTGTAGGAGGAGGTACAGAAAGGGGTCAGGGTTGTTACAAGTGGAGGTGTGGGGAGGGGGTACAGAAAGGGGTCAGGGTTGTTACACAATGTGGAGGGTGTGGGAGGGGGGTACAGAAGGTGTATGGTTGTTTACTAATGTGGAGGTGTGAGGAGGGGGTACAGAAGGAGGCAGGGTCAGGGTGTTACAAATGTGGAGGTGGGGGAGGGGTACAGAAAAAAACTGTTGCCAGGAGGGAAAGTAATGAGGGAAATGAATCCATTTTCATCTATAAAGAGGGAAAGTTTGTAGAATAGGGGCAGCTTATTACTGCGCAGAGCCCCCACTAATGGGAACAAGATAGGAAATGTTCCTATTGTAGTGCTAATTCCATCAGCCCCTCATCCCCCCCCCCCCAACAGTTGTTGGCTATAAAATGTGAATGAATTCAGGCGTCATGTGTCTAACCAAACGGCAGTTACACCTTCCACATCTGTTACTATAAACCTTCCCGAGACCAGAGTCTGAATTAACAGGAACTGGAAATAAGGGGGGTCATTACCTAATAGGAACTGGAAATAAAGGGGGTCATTACCTAATAGGAACTGGAAATAAAGGGGGGTCATTACCCAATAGGAACTGGAATAAAGGGGGGTCATTACCTAATAGGAAACTGGAAATAAAGGGGGTCATTACCTAATAGGAACTGGAAATAAAGGGGGGTCATTACCAATAGGAACTGGAATAAAGGGGGTCATTACCTAATAGGAACTGGAAATAAGGGGGGTCATTACCTAATGGAACTGGAAATAAAGGGGGGTATACCTAATAGGAACTGGAAATAAAGGGGGGTCATTACCAATGGAACTGGAAATAAAGGGGGTCATTACCTAATAGGAACTGGAAATAAAAAGGGGGGGTCATTACCTAAAAGAATGGAAATAAAGGGGGGTCATTACCTAATAGGAACTGGAAATAAGGGGGGTCATTACCTAATAGGAACTGGAAATAAAGGGGGATCAACTAATAGGAACTGGAAATAAAGGGGGGTCATTACCTAATAGGAACTGGAAATAAAGGGGGGTCTTACCCAATAGGAACTGGAATAAAGGGGGTCATTACTAATAGAACGGAAATAAAGGGGGTGTCATACTAATAGGAACTGGAATAAAGGGGGGTCATTACCTAATAGGAACTGGAAATAAAGGGGGGTCATTACCTAATAGGAACTGGAAATAAAGGGGTCATTACCTAATAGGAACTCGGAAATAAAGGGGGTAATACCTATAGGAACTGGAAAAAAGGGGGGTCATTACCTAATAGGGAACTGGAAATAAAGGGGGATCATTACCTAATAGGAACTGGAAATAAAGGGGGGTTCATTACCTAATAGGAACTGGAAATAAAGGGGGTCATTACCAATAGGAACTGGAAATAAAGGGGGGTCATTACCTAATAGGAACTGGAAATAAAGGGGGTCATTACCTAATAGGAACTGGAAATAAAGGGGGGTCATTACCCAATAGGAACTGGAAATAAAGGGGGGTCATTACCTAATAGGAACTGGAAATAAAGGGGGGTCATTACCAATAGGAACTGGAAATAAAGGGGGTCATTACCTAATAGGAACTGGAAATAAAGGGGGGTCATTACCTAATAGGAACTGGAAATAAAGGGGGGTCATTCCAATAGGAACTGGAATAAAGGGGGGTCATTACCCATAGGAACTGGAAATAAAGGGGGTCATTACCTAATAGGAACGGAAATAAAGGGGGTCATTAACAATAGGAACTGGAAATAAAGGGGGTATTACCTAATAGGAACTGGAAATAAAGGGGTCATTACCTAATAGGAATGGAAAAAAGGGGGTCATACCTAATAGGACTGGAAATAAAGGGGGTCATTACCTAATAGGAACTGGAAATAAAGGGGGGTCATTACCTAATAGGAACTGGAAATAAAGGGGGGGTCATTACCTAATAGGAACTGGAAATAAAGGGGGTCATTACCTAATAGGAACTGGAAATAAAGGGGGTCATTACCTAATAGGAACTGGAAATAAAGGGGGGTCATTACCTAATAGGAACTGGAAATAAAGGGGGTCATTACCTAATAGGAACGGAAATAAAGGGGGGTCATTACCCAATAGGAACTGGAAATAAAGGGGGGTCATTACCCAATAGGAACTGGAAATAAAGGGGGGTCATTACCTAATAGGAACTGGAAATAAAGGGGGTCATTACCTAATAGGAACTGGCAATAAAGGGGGTCATTACCTAATAGGAACTGGAAATAAAGGGGGATCATTACCTAATAGGAACTGGAAATAAAGGGGGTCATTACCTAATAGGAACTGGAAATAAAGGGGGTCATACCTAAAGGAACTGGAAATAAAGGGGGGTATTACCTAAAGGAACGGAAATAAAGGGGGTCATTACCAATAGGAACTGGAAATAAAGGGGGATCATTACCTAATAGGAACTGGAAATAAAGGGGGGGTCATTACCTAATAGGAACTGGAAATAAAGGGGGGTCATTACTAATAGAACTGGAATAAAGTGGGATCATACTAATAGGAACTGGAAATAAAGGGGGGGATTACCCAATAGGAACTGGAAATAAAGTGGGGGTCATTACCTAATAGGAACTGGAAATAAAGGGGGGTCATACCTAATAGGAACTGGAAATAAAGGGGGATCATTACCAATAGGAACTGGAATAAAGGGGGGTCATTACCCAATAGGAACTGGAAATAAAGGGGGGTCATTACCCAATAGGAACTGGAAAAAAGGGGGTCATTACCAATAGGAACTGGAAATAAAGGGGGGTCATTACCTAATAGGAACTGGAAATAAAGGGGGGTCATTACCCAATAGGAACTGGAAATAAAGGGGTCATTACCTAATAGGAACTGGAAATAAAGGGGGGTCATTACCTAATAGGAAATGGAAATAAAGGGGGATCATTACCCAATAGGAACTGGAAATAAAGGGGGGGCATTACCCAATAGGAACTGGAAATAAAGGGGGGTCATTACCCAATAGGAACTGGAAATAAAGGGGGGTCATTACCCAATAGGAACTGGAAATAAAGGGGGGTCATTACCTAATAGAAACTGGAAATAAAGGGGGGTCATTACCTAATAGGAACTGGAAATAAAGGGGGGGTCATTACCCAATAGGAACTGGAAATAAAGGGGGTCATTACCAAAGGAATGGAAAAAGGGGGGTCATTACCTAATAGGAACTGGAAATAAAGGGGGTCATACCTAATAGGAACTGGAATAAAGGGGGGTCATTACCTAATAGGAAATGGAAATAAAGTGGGTCATTACCTAATAGGAACTGGAAATAAAGGGGGGTCATTACCTAATAGGAACTGGAAATAAAGGGGGGTCATTACCTAATAGGAACTGGAAATAAAGTGGGGTCATACTCAATAGAACTGGAAATAAAGGGGGGTCATTACCTAATAGGAACTGGAATAAAGTAGGGTCATACCTAATAGGAAATGGAAATAAAGGGGGGTCATTACCCAATAGGAACTGGAAATAAAGGGGGTCATTACCTAATAGGAAATGGAAATAAAGGGGGGGTCATTACCTAATAGGAACTGGAAATAAAGGGGGGTCATTACCTAATAGGAACTGGAAATAAAGGGGGTCATTACCTAATAGGAACTGGAAATAAAGGGGGGTCATTACCTAATAGGAACTGGAAATAAAGGGGGGTCATTACCATAGGAACTGGAAATAAAGGGGGGTCATTACTATAGAACTGGAAATAAAGGGGGTCATTACCTAATAGGAATGGAAATAAAGTGGGGTCATTACCTAATAGGACTGGAAATAAAGGGGGGTCATTACCTAATAGGAACTGGAAAATAAAGGGGGGTCATTACCAATAGGAACTGGAAATAAAGGGGGGTCATTACCAATAGGAACTGGAAATAAAGGGGGGTCATACCATAGGAACTGGAAATAAAGGGGGGTCATTACCTAATAGGAACTGGAAATAAAGGGGGGTCATTACCAAAGCCCCAGTTGTTTGGGGTTACTCCCCAATGCACAGTAATCAGGATTTAGTTTTAAAATATCAAAGGCCACATCGTAAACTAACACAAATCTGATTTTAAAGGGAAAGTGCAATACCCTATAAGAATAGTAATGCCTTTAAATGTCTTTATCATGTTCAACCAGTTCATAAAGTGTCTACACTCAATAGGCCAGTTTATCCCCCTCTCCAAGGCTGGTAACACTGATGGTCTGTATACAGAACAGTCACATTACCCAACACCTTCAAGGTCAGGGGAATCCCACTCACAGCTGTGGACTAGCGGAAGGAGCTCATAAACCTCCATCAGTGACTTTTCTGCCCCCAGCTGGGTTTCTTGGGGGCCACTAGACAAAGGACCAATGGGAATACAAGTTCATTTCCGTTCCCCTCTCCACAATAATACTGCAGGTCACACAGAGGAAAACATCTTGTGAACCATCAAATCAAATAGGCAGTAAAAATCCTAGAGAAGTTACAAAGAGGGGGAGCGGACATGTGGGGGTAACCCCCTCCCCCCAGAGAAGATTAGCGCCCCCTGGTGATGGGATGAGAGTTTTTGCAGAATGCTGGGAAGTTTCTTTTAAAGGGTTTTTGTTGAATGTGAATAGTTAGAGACGTTCTGGGTGACAATGATGACAAATAATATTAATAACAATAATAACAATTCTGATACTTTAATCAGGTTGAATTATGAAATGTTAGCCTCCTCTATTATTCCCATAATTATTTTTGGTTTTAAAATTGGTGCACAGAGACCCACATTCCCATCCAAAATGAAGCATTTCAAGTCACATTTAGTGACAAACAGAAACCCTACACACAGACACAGACACACACACACACACACACACACACACACACACACAGATACACACAAACAGAGAGACAGACACACAGAGACAGACACACACACACACACACACAGATACACACACACAGAGAGACAGACACACAGAGACAGAACACACACACAGAGACAGACACACACACAAACACACACGAGGACAGATACACACACACACAGAGACAGATACACACACACACACACACACACACAGACAATACACACACACACACAGAGAGACAGATACACACAGAGACAGACACACACACAGAGACAGACATACACAGAGACAGACACACACAGAACAGGAAGACACACACACACACAGAGACAGACACACCACAGAGAACAGACAGACAGACACACACACAGAGACAGACACACACAAGAGACAGACCACACAGAGACAGGAAGACACACACATACAAACACACAGACACATACACACATACAACAAGAGACACACACACAGACACAACAGACAGAGACAGACACACACAGAGACAGACATACACACACAGAGACAGACACACACAGAGACAGACAGACACACACATACAACACACAGACACACACACACACAGAGACACAGACACACACAGACACACACAGACAGACACACACACACAGAGACAGACACGGTAAAGCCTCGCACACTACATGATGGACAAGGCATTTGGCTGAGTGTGTACACACACCTGCTGAAATGCTGTTTTGGCTGACAAATCGTACGTTGTACGTGTGTGTGCGTTTGCTCGGGCGTCATTTATCCGCCATGGTAGATCAACGAACAACGCCAGATTGAATACAATACACGTATGATTATCAGCCGGAATGGCCATTTGTCGTGGGCGTATCTTTCGCTCAGGGTCGGTCATGTTTACGTTAACACACACACCTTATTACAGAATAATGATGGTAGTCCAACCGTTATATATACAAATCTTCCTGCACACAACTCCCATGATGCTCTGCTAACAAATCCAGGTTCCTCTATTTGTTTAATACAAGGATTGTGGAAACACTCCAATTAGGCTAATTTACAACTACATTTAGCGGAAGTGCTACTGATCTGGTCAATCATTTATACAACATAGAAATATAATCAATGCATAGAAATATAATCAATGCACATTCCTGGGCCCCATACAATATCATATTATCTGTATATACAGTAATCTATTATATATATATAACATATGAAAAGATAATCAATGCCCATTCCTAGGCCCCATACAATATCATATTATCTGCACACTTGGCAACATATAAACATAGAAAAGATAATCAATGCACATTCAGGCCCCATACAATATCATATTATCTGCACACTGGCATACATTATAAACATAGAAAAGATAATCAATGCACATTCCTAGGCCCCATACAATATCATATTATCGTACAATGGCATACATTATAACATAAAAAGAAAAGATAATCAACGCACATTCCTAGGCCCCATACAATATCATATTATCTGACACTGCATACATTATAAACATAGAAAAATAATCAATGCACATTCCTAGGCCCCATACAATATCATATTATCGTATATACAGTATATCTAATATATATATAAACATAGAAAAGATAATCAACGCACATTCCTAGGCCCCATACAATATCATATTATCTGCAAACTGGCATACATTATAAACATAAAGAAAAGATAATCAATGCACATTCCTAGGCCCCATACAAATCATATTATCTGCACACTGGCATACATTATAAACATAGAAAAGATAATCAATGCACATTCCTAGGCCCCAACAATATCATATTATCGTTACAATGGCATTACATTATAAACATAGAAAAGATAATCAACGCACATTCCTAGGCCCATACAATATCATATTATCTGCACACTGGCATACATTGTAAACATAGAAAGATAATCAATGCACATTCCTAGGCCCCATACAATATCATATTATCTGCACATGACAACATTATAAACATAGAAAAGATAATCATGCACATTCCTAGGCCCCATACAATATCATATTATCTGTATATACAGTAATCTAATATATATAAACATAGAAAAGATAATCAATGCACATTCCTAGGCCCCATACAATATCATATTATCCGACACACTGGCATACTTTATAAACAAAGGGGTTTTAGTATACAACTGTGGTCACATGAATGAAAAGCCTTCCAACCACGTCAAGGGAACCAGTCTGGAAGGTCCTAACGTCACGGACCTGCGATAATGATATTGTATGGGGCCTAGGAATGTGTATTGATTACTTTCTATGTTTATAATGTATGCCAGTTGCAGATAATATGAATTGTATGGGGCCTAGGAATGTGCATTGATTATCTTTTCTATGTTTATAATGTATGCCAGTGTGCAGATAATAGATATGTAGGGGCCTAGGAATGTGCATTGATTATCTTTTCTATGTTTATAAGTATGTCAGTGTGCAGATAATATGATATTGTATGGGCCTAGGAATGTGCATTGATTATCTTTCTATGTTTATAATGTATGCCAGTGTGCGATAATATGATATTGTATGGGGCCTAGGAATGTGCATTGATTATCTTTTCTATGTTTATAAATATGTCAGTGTGCAGATAATATGATTTGTATGGGGCCTAGGAATGTGCATTGGTTATCTTTTCTATGTTTATAATGTATGCCAGTGTGCAGAAATATGATATTGTATGGGACCTAGGAATGTGCATTGTATCTTTTCTATGTTTATAAGTATGCGAGTTGCGATAATATGATATTGTATGGGCCTAGGAATGTGCATTGATTATCTTTCTATGTTATAATGTATGCCAGTGTGCAGATAATATGATATTGTAGGGGCCCAGGAATGTGCATTGATTATCTTTTCTATGTTATATATATAGATATATGTATATACAGATAATTTGATATTGTATGGGACCTAGGAATGTGCATTGATTATCTTTTCTTGTTTATATAATGATATACTGTATATCAGATAATATGATATTGTATGGGCTAGGAATGTACATGATTATCTTCTATGTTTAAATATAGATATACGTAATACAGATAATATGATATTGTATGGGGCCTAGGAATGTCATTGATTATCTTTTCTATGTTTATACATTTAGACATACGTATATCAGATAATATGATATTGTATGGGGCCTAGGAATGTGCATTGATTATCTTCTATGTTTTATATGTATGCCAGTGTGCAGAAAAATGATATTGTATGGGGCCTAGGAATGTGCAGATTATTCTGTTCTATGTTTATAATGTATGCCAGTGCAGATAATATGATATTGTATGGGCCTAGGAATGTACATTGATTATCTTTTCTATGTTTATATATATAGATATACTGTATATACAGATATGATATTGGATGGGGCCTAGGAATGTAATTGATTATCTTTTCTATGTTATATATAGATATACTGTATATCAGATAAATGATATTGTGGGCCTAGGAATGTACATTGATTATTTTTATGTTTATATATATATAGATATACTGTAGTACAGATAATATGATATTGTATGGGGCCTAGGAATGTACATTGATTATCTTTTCTATGTTTATAATGAATGCCAGTGTGCAGATAATATCATATTGTATGGGGCCTAGGAATGTGCATTGATTATCTTTTCTATGTTTATAAATAGATATACTGGATATACAGATAATATGAATTGTATGGGGCCTAGGAATGTACATTGATTATCTTTCTATGTTTATATATATATAGATATACTGTATATACAGATAATATGATATTGTATGGGGCTAGGAATGTTCATTGATTATCTTCTATGTTTATAATGTATGCCAGTGTGCAGATAATATCATATTGTATGGGGCCCAGGAATGTGCATTGATTATCTTTTCTATTTATAAGTATGCCAGTGTGCAGATAATATGATATTGTATGGGGCCTAGGAATGTGCATGATTATCTTTTCTAGTTTATATATATAGATTACTGTATATACAGATAATATGATATTGTATGGGGCCTAGGAATGTGCATTGATTATATCTTTCTATGTTTATTATATGATACTGTAGTACAGATAATATGATATTGTATGGGGCCTAGGAATGTGCATTGATTATCTTTTCTATGTTTATAATGTATGCCAGTGTGCAGATATGATATTGTATGGGGCCCAGGAATGTGCATTGATTATATAATATCATATTATCTGCATAAATTAGCACCATGTTTAACAATAAGAACTTTTATTAAAATCTTCCACACTAGGCACGCTGTCATGGTGTTTCTGGGCCAATGAGACCCGCTACCGTGTGGCCTTAACCTTAAGGTGGATTTTTCTTATTTAAAAAAAAAGTACTTGCAGGTACAGGGATAATAATAAACCCAGAGGAGTGTGCAAACCAAGCCATATGGTACTGTATATAATATCACAAAAAGGGGAAAGTTATGTGCAAATAAAACCTCCTCAAGACCAAATACTAAACTGTGCTGGATAATAAGGTAACATTATCTCATTACTGGGGCACGGAGACCTTTACATGCTGGCTGTAACGCCATTCAAATGATTAGACAGCATCATCTTCTATAAAGAGTAAATCAGACAGATTCCAACTAAACCCATGAAGGAATCAGAAGGAGGAAAGGTCCCTGGGGTGTTGGGAAGGTTTTGGGGAGGAAGAGGAGATTGTTATCCGACATTAAACCCGGCAGTCTGGATGGAAATGGAGATTTCTCAGCTTCCACAATGTACAAGGGAAAGACCTGTAAGGGATTTATATGGTTTCCATTAAGATAGAATACTCTGACATCACTGTGATGATGTCACTTCTTTCCCATCTGGATACCATAGCACATGACTACACTAGACGTGATGTCAGCGTAGGAAGGGGAGGTAAGTCCGTCCATATTTGGTGCCACAAAGCTTGACATGGCATCAATTTAAACATAACATAATGAACTCCCTATTGAGTCCATAATGATGTGGGAGGAGCCCCAAGCTAAAACATCAATCAAAATTGTGAGTACCACACTGTACAACTAGGGGGCACTGCCAGTCTCCTAACTTGTGCCCATTGCTTTTGGTTGTTACATGTAGGAGAAGGGAACTGCAATCAAATAACAATGATCAATAAATCAATAATAGACCAACTATAGGATGAGTGAGAACAGGGATAGAGACGCAGGACAGATTAGTATGGAACCTTCCATACAATTTCATTATTGATCAATTCCCATTTACAATTCAGTCCGAAAGATCTAATGGTCCATATTTATTTGTACCGCAAGACCTCCTGGTTGGCATTAGAGATGGACACAAAACCGAACTCGAACCCGAGTTCGAACAAACTCGAACTATTCAAACTAGTTCGTTTTTCAGGACTCGCGGGTGTATTTTCGATAATTAACTTAAATTCGATGATTATTGACCGTTCGCTAACCCTAGAATGTATTGTTCGATTTCGCTAACCCTAGAATGTATTGTTCGATTTCGCTAACCCTAGAATTTATGGTTCTATTTTCGGTAACCCTCAAAAGTATCATTCGGTAACCCTCAAAAGTATCGTTCGGTAACCCTCAAAAGTATCATTCGGTAACCCTCAAAAGTATCATTCGGTAACCCTCAAAAGTATCATTCGGTAACCCTCAAAAGTATCATTCGGTAACCCTCAAAAGTATCATTCGGTAACCCTCAAAAGTATCGTTCGGTAACCCTCAAAAGTATCATTCGGTAACCCTCAAAAGTATCATTCGGTAACCCTCGAAAGTATCATTCGGTAACCCTCAAAAGTATCATTCGGTAACCCTCGAAAGTATCATTCGGTAACCCTCGAAAGTATCGTTTGGTAACCCTCAAAAGTATCATTCGGTAACCCTGGAATTACGTAGTGTTTTTACAAGTTTTGGTGACAGTGACATGTTCCCCAGACCATTTCCCAGGTGCCACAGCCATTTACAGTAAGTTACCATTGTTAGTTTAGCTGTAAATCATCCGGACTTTTCGAACTATCACTCCCCATTGACTTTAATGGGTCCGAATTCGAACTTTTACTAAAGTTCTAAAACGGACCAAACTATGAAGTTCGTCTGTCTCTAGTTGGCATCAACCAATCAGTTCTGTCCACTAAATATACTAAATCCTGAATCCAATCCTATTAATTCGAAACAAAATGGTAATAAATGTTACCCCAGTGTGGAATGCTGGGTAATAAATGATAAAGTGCGGACAGACAAGAGTTGTCGGATTGGGTTCATAGTTTGGTGACAGTCCCAGGGGTATTAATTGTTACCAATCCAATAGCAATGTCCAGGAGACATGGCAGAGAGAAAGGAGAATGTGTCTCCCATCACAGAGAGTGACAGTGGCTTTGTGACCCCTGACTAAAGGTACAAACTGCCCTGAGCTAATCAGTCAGTCAATTAAGTTCTTTTTCTGTTGACCTTTAAACTTCCGTCTTGGCCAAAAGGAAACCCTAAGGACTTTATGGTCTGGACAAAAGCAAAAGGGCGTCAGCTCACTCTGCAAAGTGCACCCCAAGGCGCCCCCACTGACCCCTGCAACATATCAAACGTGGACCCACAGCAGGAGGAACTCTAGTCAGCTGATCCGGGCTTGGGATCTTTCCCTTGGGGCAACCGGTGTCTAACAGGGGACAGAAGGTACTTCACATCCTCATAACCTGTAAATAAACATTTGGTCTCTAGGGCTTGGGCCAATGAAAATGCAGAACAGAGCAAACCCATTAATGTCTCTAATCAGATACACATGGCAACTCCACTCCTTGAAATAAGAGAGAGAGAGTCCAAATTGTAATACACAGAGTAATGTTTATTATACTCCCCCGACCACAGTCCGAACTGTAATACACAGGGTAATGTTTATTATACTCCCCCCGACCACAGTCCGAACTGTAATACACAGGGTAATGTTTTATTATACTCCCCCCTAACCACAGTCCCGAACTGTAATACACAGATAAGTTTTATTATACTCCCCCTGACCACAGTCCGAACTGTAAATACACAGGGTAATGTTTATTATACTCCCCCCGACCACAGCCCGAACTGTAATACACAGGTATGTTTATTATACTCCCCCTGACACAGTCCGAACTGTAATACACAGAGTAATGTTTATTATACTCCCCCTGACCACAGTCCGAACTGTAATACACAGGGTAATGTTTATTATACTCCCCCGACCACAGTCCGAACTGTAATACACAGGGTAATGTTTATTATACTCCCCTCCCCCGACCACAGTCCGAACTGTAATACCAGGGTAATGTTTTATTATACTCCCCCCCCACAGTCCGAACTGTAATACACAGGTAATGTTTATTATACTCCTCCGACCACAGTCCGAACTGTAATACACGAGTAATGTTTATTATACTCCCCGACCACGTCCGAACTGTAATACCAGAGGTAATGTTTATTATACTCCCCCCGACCACATCCGAACTGTAATACACAGGGTAAGTTTTATTATACTCCCCCGACCACAGTCCGAACTGTAATACACAGGGTAATGTTTATTATACTCCCCGACCACAGTCCGAACTGTAATACACAGGGTATGTTTATTATACTCCCCCCGACCCGTCCGAACTGTAATACACAGGGTAATGTTTATTATACTCCCCCCGACCACAGTCGAACTGTAATACACAGGTAATGTTTATTATACTCCCCCCGACCACAGTCCGAACTGTAATACACAGGTAATGTTTATTATACTCCCCCGACCACAGTCCGAACTGTAATACACAGGGTAAGTTTATTATACTATCTCCCCCCGACCACAGTCCGAACTGTAATACACAGGGTAATGTTTTATTCTACTCCCCCGACCACAGTCCAACTGTAATACACAGGGTAATGTTTTATACTCCCCCCCGACCACAGTCCGAACTGTATACACAGGTAATGTTTATTATACTCCCCCGACCACAGTCCGAACTGTAATACACAGGGTAATGTTTTATTATACTCCCCCCGACCACAGTCCGAACTGTAATACACAGGGTAATGTTATTATACTCCCCCCGACCACAGTCAAACTGTAATACACAGGTAATGTTTATTATACTCCCCCGACCACAGTCCGAACTGTAATACACGGGGTAATGTTATTATACTACTCCCCTCCGACCACAGTCCGAACTGTAATACACGGGGTAATTTTTTTATACTCCCCCCGACCAGTCCGAACTGTAATACACAGGGTAATGTTTATTATACTCCCCCCGACCACAGTCCGAACTGTAATACACGGGTAATGTTTATTATACTCCCCCGACCACAGTCCGACACTGTAATACCAGGGGTAATGTTTATTATAACTCCCCCGACCACAGTCCGAACTGTAATACACAGGTATGTTTATTATACTCCCCCCGACCACAGTCCAACTGTAATACACAGGGTAAGTTTTATTGTACTCCCCCGACCACAGTCCGAACTGTAATACACAGGAATGTTTATTATACTCCCCCCACCACAGTCCGAACTGTAATACACAGGTAATGTTTATATACTCTCACTCCCCCCCGACCACAGTCCGAACTGTAATACACAGGTTAATGTTTATTATACTCCCCCCGACCACAGTCCGAACTGTAATACACAGGTAATGTTTTTATATCACTCCCCCCGACACAGTCCGAACTGTAATACACAGGGGTAATGTTTATTATACTCCCCCCGACCACAGTCCGAACTGATACCGGGTAATGTTTATTATACCTCCCCCGACCACAGTCCGAACTGTAATAACACGGGTAATGTTTATATACTCCCCCCGACCACAGTCCGACTGTAATACCAGGGTAATGTTTATTATCCCTCCCCCGACCACGTCGAACGTATACACAGGTAATGTTTCTATCCCCCCGACCACAGTCGAACTGTAATGTTAATGATCCAGAAAATATTCCGGTGTTCAGTTAGGGGGATGTCCGCGCCTGTAACCATGAAATTGTCTTCAAAGTGAGAATGTGAAATCCCGAGGATCATTAAGAGAGACCCGTGTGTTGTTTGCAGTGCAGGGGGGACCCTTTATTCCTGTATCAATCAGTGGGCGTGGGAGGGGCCATTGTCAGTGTCTGTGGTTAACGTCCATCATCTCATTCATCATCAGAGTAGCTCATCAATTATCCCACCCCAACGTAGACACTTCCCACGTTGGATTATTATTCAATACCTACAAGCTGGATATGTATGTATAATATTATTTATATAGCGCCACTTGGGGACACAGCGCTGTACATTATAACAATACAGATTATACAGTATGTATGTATATGTTTTTATTTATATAGCCCACTTGGGACACAGCGCTGTACATTATAACATACACAGATTATACAGTATGTATGTATTGTTTATTTATATAGCGCACTTGGACACAGCGCTGTACATTATAACATACAGATTATACAGTATGTGTAATTGTTTATTTATATAGCGCCACTTGGCCAGCGCTGTACTTATAACAATACAGATTATACAGTATGTATGTATTTTTTATTTATATAGCGCCACTTGGGGACACAGCGCTGTACATTATAACATACAGATTATACAGTATGTATGTATATGTTTATTTATAAGCGCACTTGGATACCAGCGCTGTACATTATAACAATACAGATTATACAGTATGTATGTATATGTTTATTTATAGCGCCACTTGGACACAGCGCTGTACATTATAACAATACAGATTATACAGTTGTATGTATATGTTTATTTATATGCGCCACTTGGTACACAGCGCTGTACATTTAACATACAGATTATCATATGTATGTATATGTTTATTTATATAGCGCCACTTGGGAACAGCGCTGTACATAAAACAATACAGATTATACAGTATGATGTATATGTTTTTATATAGCGCCACTTGGGGACACAGCGCTGTACATTATAACAATACAGATTATACAGTTGTATGTATATGTTTATTTATATAGCGCCCACTTGGAACACGCGCTGTACATTATAACAATACAGATTATACAGTATGTATGTATTGTTTATTTATATACGCCACTTGGACACAGCGCTGTACATTATAACATACAGATTAACAGTATGTGTTATATTTATTTATATAAGCGCCACTTGGGGACACAGCGCTGTACATTATACAATAGATTATACAGTAGTATGTATATGTTTATTTATATCCGCCACTTGGATACACAGCGCTGTACATTATAACAATACAGATTATACGTATGTATGTATATGTTTTTATATAGCGCCACTTGGGACACAGCGCTGTACATTATAACATACAGATTATACAGTATGTATGTATATTTTTATTTATATAGCGCCACTTGGTACACAGCGCTGTACATTATAACAATACAGATTATACAGTAGTATGTATATGTTTATTTATATAGCGCCACTTGGGCACAGCGCTGTACATTATAACAATACAGATTCTTACAGTATGTATGTATATGTTTATTTATATAGCGCACTTGGGGCCACAGCGCTGTACATTATAACAATACAGATTTACAGTTGTGTATATGATGTTTATTTATATAGCGCCACTTGGGTACCCAGCGCTGTACATTATAATCTGATAATACAGTATGTTAGTAATGTTTTATTATATAGCGCCACTTGATACCAGCGCTGTACTTATAAAATACATACATATACAGATTAACAGTATGTATTATATTTTATTTATATAGCGTCACTTGGGGACACAGCGCTGTACATATAACAATACAGATTATACAGTATGTATGTATATGTTTTATTTATATAGCGCCCCTTGGGTAACGCAGCGCTGTAAATTATAACAATACAGATTATACAGTATGTATGTATATTTTATTTATATAGCGCCACTTGGAACACAGCGCTGTACATTATACAATACAGATTATACAGTATGTATGTATGTTTATTTATATCGCCCACTTGGGGACACGCGCTGTACATTATACATCAGATTATACAGTATGTATGTATATGTTATTTATTAGCGCCACTTGGGGACCCAGCGCTGTACATTATAACAATACAGATTATACAGTATGTATGTATAGTTTATTTATATAGCGCCACTTGGGGACACAGCGCTGTACATTAAACAATACAGATTATACGTATGTATGTATATGTTTATTTATATAGCGCACTTGGGTACACAGCGCTGTACATTATAACAATACAGATTATACAGTATGTATGTATATGTTTATTTATATAGCGCCACTTGGGAACAGCGCTGTACATTATACAATACAGATTATACAGTATGTATGTATATGTTTATTTATATAGCGCACTTGGGGACACAGCGCTGTACATTATAACATACAGATTATACATTATGTATGTATATGTTTTTTATAGCGCCACTTGGGTACACAGCGCTGTACATTATAACAATACAGATTATACAGTATGTATGTATATGTTTTTTATTTATAGCGCACTTGGGGACACAGCGCTGTACATTATAACAATACAGATTATACAGTATGTATGTAATGTTTATTTATATAGCGCCACTTGGGACACAGCGCTGTACATTATAACAATACAGATTATACAGTATGTATTTATATGTTTATTTATATAGCGCCCATGGGGACCAGCGCTGTACATTATAACAATACAGATTATCAGTATGTATGTATATGTTTATTATATAGCGCACTTGGGCACAGCGCTGTACATTATAACAGATATACAGTTGTATGTTATGTTATTTTATATAGCCACTTGGGACACAGCGCTGTACATTATACAATACAGAATTATACAGTATGTATGTATATGTTATTTATATACGCCACTGGGCACAGCGCTGTACATTATAACATACAGATTATACAGTATGTATATATATGTTTATTTTATATAGCGCCACTTGGGACCACACGCTGTACATTATAACAATACAGATTATACAGTATGTATGTGTATGTTATTTTATATAGCGCCATTTGGGGACACAGCGCTGTACATTATAACAATACAGATTTACAGTATGTATGTATATGTTTTTTTATATAGCGCCACTTGGGGACACAGCGCTGTACATTATAACAATACAGATTATACAGTATGTATGTATATGTTATTTATATAGCGCCACTGGGTACAGCGCTGTACATTATAAACAATCAGATTATACAGTATGTATGTATATGTTTTTATATAGCGCCACTTGGTACACACGCGCTGTAATTATAACAATACAGATTATACAGGTATGTAATTGTTTTTTATATAGCGCCACTTGGGACCAGCGCTGTACATTTATAAATCAGATTATACAGTATGTATGTATGTTTATATATAGCGCCACTTGGGTACACAGCTGTACATTATAACAATAACGATTACAGTATGTATGTATATGTTTATTTATATAGCCCACTTGGGACACAGCGCTGTACATTATAACATACAGATTATACAGTATGTTAAATGTTATTTTATTATAGCGCCACTTGGACACACGCGCTGTACATTATAACAATACAGATTATACAGTATGTATGTTATGTTATTTATATAGCGCCACTTGGGGACACAGCGCTGTACATTATAACATACAGATTATACAGTATGTTTATATGTTTATTTATATACGCACTTGGGTACACAGCGCTGTACATTATAACAATACAGATTATACAGTATGTGTATATATGTTTTATTTATATAGCGCCACTTGGTACACAGCGCGGTACATTATAACATACAGATTATACAGTATGTATTATATGTTTATTTATATAGCCCACTTGGTACACGCGCTGTACTTATAACAATACAGATTATAACGTATGTATGTATATGTTTTATTATAAGCGCACTTGGGGACACAGCGCTGTACATTATATCAATACAGATTATACAGTATGTATTTATATGTTTATTTATATAGCGCCACTTGGGTACACAGCGCTGTACATTATAACAATACAGATTTATACAGTTGTATGTATATGTTTATTTATATAGCGCCACTTGGGACACAGCGCTGTACATTATAACATAGATTATACAGTATGTATGTATATGTTTATTTATTAGCGCCACTTGGGGTACACAGCGCTGTACATTATAACAATACAGATTATACAGTATGTATGTATATGTTTATTTATATAGCGCCACTTGGGTACACAGCGCTGTACATTATAACAATACAGATTATACAGTATGTATGTATATGTTTTTTTTATATAGCGCCACTTGGGGACACAGCGCTGTACATTATAACATACAGATTTACAGTATGTTAGTATATGTTTATTTATATAGCGCCACTTGGGCACACGCGCTGTACATTATAACATACAGATGTATACAGTTATGTATTGTTTTATTTATATAGCACCCACTTGGACACAGCGCTGTACATTATAACAATCAGATTATACAGTAGTATGTATAGTGTTTATTGATATAATAGCGCCACTGTGGTACACACGCGTACATTATAACAATACAGATTATACAGTATGTAGTATATGTTTATTTATATAGCGCCACTTGGGGACACAGCGCGGTACATTATACAATACAGATTATACGTATGTATGATGTGTATTTTATTTATATAGGGCCCTGGGACACAGCGCTGTACATTATAACATACAGATTATACAGTATGTATGTATATGTTTATTTATAGCGCCACTTGGGGACACGAGGCTGTACATATAACAATACAGATTATACAGTATGTATGTATATGTTTATTATATCGCCCACTTGGGACACAGCGCTGTACATAAACAATACAGATTATACAGTATGTATGTATATGTTTATTTATATAGCCACTTGGGAACACAGCGCTGTACATTTAACAATCAGATTATACAGTATGTATGTATATGTTTATTTATATAGCGCCACTTGGGACACAGCGCTGTACATTATAACAATACAGATTATACAGTAATGTATAGTTTTATTTATATACGCCACTTGGGGACACAGCGCTGTACATATAATAACTACAGATTATACAGTATGTATAATGTGTTTATTTATATAGCGCCACTTGGGGACACAGCGCTGTACATTATAACATAACAATTATACAGTATGTATGTGTATTTATTTATATAGCGCCCACTTGGGGACCCAGCGCTGTACATTATAACAATACAGATTATACAGTATGTATGTATATGTTTATTTATATAGCGCCACTTGGGGACACAGCGCTGTACATTATAACAATACAGATTATACATGTATGTATATTGTTTATTTATATAGCGCCACTTGGGGACACGCGCTGTACATTATAACAATACAGATATACAGTAGTATGTATATGTTTATTTATATAGCGCCACTTGGGACACAGCGCTGTACATTATAACAATACAGATTATACAGTATGTATGTATATGTTTATTATATAGCGCCACTTGGGACACAGCGCTGTACATTATACAATACAGATTATACAGTATTATGTATATTTGTTTTATATATATAGCGCAACTTGGGTACAAGCTCGTACATTATAACAATACAGATTACGTATGTATTTATATGTTTATTTAATAGCGCCACTTGGGACACAGCGCTGTACATTATAACAAATCAGATTATACAGTATGTATGTATATGTTTTATATATAGCGCCACTTGGACACAGCCTGTACATTATAACAATACAGATATACAGTATGTATGTATATGTTATTTATATAGCGCCACTTGGGGACACAGCGCTGTACATTATAACAATACAGATTATACAGTATGTATGTATAGTTATTTATATAGCGCCACTTGGGTACACACAGCGCTGTACATTATAACAATACAATTATACAGATGTATGTATATGTTTATTTATATAGCGCCACTTGGGGACACAGCGCTGTACATTATAACAATACAGATTATACAGTATGTATGTATATGTTTATTTATATAGCGCCACTTGGGACACAGCGCTGTACATTATAACAATACAGATTATACAGTATGTATGTATATGTTTATTTATATAGCGCCACTTGGGTACACAGCGCTGTACATTAAAACAATACAGATTATACAGTATGTATGTATGTTTATTTATATAGCGCCACTTGGGTACACAGCGCTGTCACTTATACAATACAGATTATACAGTATGTATGTATATGTTATTTATATAGCGCCCTTGGGTACACAGCGCTGTACATTTAAACATACAGATTATACAGTATGTATGTATATGTTTATTATATAGCGCCACTTGGTACACAGCGCTGTACATTATAACAATACAGATTATACAGTATGTAGTATATGTTTATTATATAGCGCCACTTGGGTACCGCGCTGTACATTTAACAATACAGATTATACAGTATGTATGTATATGTTTATTTATATAGCGCCTAACATTGGTACAACAGCGCTGTACATTATAACAAACGATTATACAGTATGTATGTATATGTTTATTTATATGCGCCCTTGGGGACACAGCGCTGTACATTATAACAATACAGATTATACAGTATGTATTATAGTTTATTTATATAGCGCCACTTGGTACCAGCGCTGTACATTATACACATACAGATTATACAGTATGTATGTTATGTTATTTATATAGCCCACTTGGGGACACAGCGCTGTAACATTAACAATACAGATTATACAGTATGTAGGTATATGTTTATTTATATAGCGCCATGGGGACACAGCGCTGTACATTATACAATACAGATTATACAGTATGTATTATATGTTTATTATATAGCGCCACTTGGGGACACAGCGCTGGACATTATAACAATACAGATTATACAGTATGTATGTATATGTTTATTTATATAGCGCCACTTGGGGACACAGCGCTGTACATTATAACAATACAGATTATACAGTATGTATGTATAGTTTATTTATATAGGCCACTTGGGGACACAGCGTGTACATTATAACAATACAGATTATACAGTATGTATGTATATGTTTATTTATATAGCGCACTTGGGACACAGCGCTGTACATTATAACATACAGATTATACAGTATGTATGTATATTTATTTTATAGCGCCACTGGGGACACAGCGCTGTACATTATAACAATACAGATTATACAGTATGATGTATATGTTTATTTATTAGCGCCACTTGGGGACACAGCGCTGTACATTATAACAATACAGATTATACAGTATGTATGTATATGTTTATTTATATAGCGCCACTTGGGTACCAGCGCTGTACATTATAAACAATACAGATTATACAGTATGTATTATATGTTTATTTATATAGCGCCACTTGGGACACAGCGCGGTACATTATAATATACAGATTATACAGTATGTAGTATATGTTTATTTATTAGCGCCACTTGGGGTACACAGCGCTGTACATATAACAATACGATTATACAGTAATGTATGTAATGTTTACAGATTATACAGTATTTACGTATGTTGTGTTTTTTATATAGCCACTTGGGTAAAGCGCGTACATTAACAATACAGATTATACAGTATGTATGTATATGTTTATTTATATAGCGCCACTTGGGGACACAGCGCTGTACATTATAACATACAGATTATACAGTATGTGTATATGTTTATTTATATGCGCCACTTGGGGACGCAGGCTGTACATTTATAACAATACAGATTATACAGTATGTATGTATGTTTATTTATATAGCGCCACTTGGGGACACAGCGCTGTACATTATAACAATACAGATTATACAGTATGTATGTATATGTTTATTAATACGCCACTTGGGTACACAGCGCTGTACATTATACAATACAGATTATACAGTATGTAGTATATGTTTATTATATAGCGCCACTTGGGGACACAGCGCGGTACATTATAACAATACAGATTATCAGTATTTATAGTATATGTTATTTATAAGCGCCACTGGGTACACAGCGCTGTACATTATAACAATACAGATTATACAGTTATGTATGTAATATGTTTATTTATTAGCGCCACTTGGGTACACAGCGCTGTACATTATAACAATACAGATTATACAGTATGTATGTATATGTTTATTTATAGGCACACTTGGGTACACACGCTGTACATTATACAATACAGATTATCAGTATGTATGTATATGTTTTTTATATAGCGCCACTTGGGTACAGCGCTGTACATTATAACAATACAGATTATACAGTATGTATGTATATGTTTATTTATATAGCGCCACTTGGGTACACAGCTGTACATTATAACAATACAGATTATACAGTATGTATGTATATGTTTATTTATATAGCGCCACTTGGGGTACACAGCGCTGTACATTATAACAATACATTATACAGTATGTATGTATATGTTTATTTTAGCGCCACTTGGGTAACAGCGCTGTACATTATAACAATACAGATTATACAGTATGTATGTATATGTTTATTTATATAGCGCCACTTGGGTACACAGCGCTGTACATTATAACAATACAGATTATACAGTATGTATGTATATGTTTATTTATATAGCGCCACTTGGTAACGCAGCGCTGTACATTATAACAATACAGATTATACAGTATGTATGTATATGTTTATTTATATAGCGCCACTTGGGGACACAGCGCTGTACATTATAACCTCAGATATACAGTATGTATGTATATGTTATTTTATAGCACCATTGGGTCACAGCTTGTACATTATAACAATACAGATTATACAGTATGTATGTATATGTTTATTTATATAGCGACCACTTGGGTACCAGCGCTGTACATTAAACAATCAGATTATACAGTATGTATGTATATGTTTATTTATATAGGCGCCACTTGGGTACACAGCGCTGTACATTATAACAATACAGATTATACAGTATGTATGTATATGTTTATTTATATAGCGCCACTTGGATACACAGCGCTGTACATTATAACAATACAGATTATACAGTATGTATGTATATGTTTTTTATTGAGCGCCACTTGGGTACACAGCGCTGTACATTATAACAATACAGATTTACAGTATGTAGTATATGTTTATTTATATAGCGCCACTTGGGGACACAGCGCTGTACATTATAACAATACAGTATTAACAGTATGTATGTATATGTTTATTATATAGCGCCACTTGGATACACAGCGCTGTACATTATACAATACAGATTATACAGTATGTATGTATATGTTTATTTATATAGCGCACTTGGGGACAAGCGCTGTACATATAACAATACAGATTATACAGTATGTATGTATATGTTTATATAGCACCACTTGGGGACACACGCTGTACATTATAACAATACAGATTACAGTATGTATGTATATGTTTTATTTATATAGCGCACTTGGTACACAGCGCTGTACATTATAACAATACAGATTATACGTATGTATGTATATTTATTTATATAGCACCACTTGGGTACACAGCGCTGTACATTATAAACAATACAGATTATACAGTATGTATGTATATGTTTATTTATAAAGCGCCACTTGGGGACGCGTCACTGTACATTATAACAATACAGATTATACAGTATGTATGTATATGTTTATTTTATAGCGCCACTTGGGACACACGCGCTGTTACTTATAACAATACAGATTATACAGTATGTATGTAATATGTTATATAGCGCCACTTGGGTACACAGCGCTGTACATTATAACAATACAGATTATACAGTATGTATGTATATGTTTATTTATATAGCGCAACTTCGGGACGCGCGCTGTACATTATAAAATACAGAGTATACAAACAAGGGGATAAGTACTATTATCACATGATAAAATTAAGTGAAATACATTTCATACACGGTTAAGAATACATATATATAAATATGTATAAATTGATATAGTGCAACAAGCCTTGACACATTAGGAATGAGATCCTTGCCTGAAGTGCTTACATCTAACTAGAAGCCACTGGAATAGTCCTATACAGGTTCAGTGTTAAGTCCCACAGGACTAGAAGAGAGACAATTAACAGGGACTACCAAGACTAGTAAACAGGGACTACTAAAGACTAGTAACAGGGACTACTAATGTAATAGTAATAGGGATTACTAATGACTAGTAACGGACGTGGCTCAAAGGGAAACACTGTCATTTGCCATTGATTGAACGTTTAGCAGTAGGAAAGTACACAGAATGTCCCTGGATATAGGATATCAGGTTTCTGTAAGTATACAGCTGAAAATCAGCATGGCAGCAGACTACAGACTAAAGCTGGGTACACACAGTAACGATAAAGCCCGATACGACGGATCCAACGGTATCGGGGCTTTTTCGTTATGTGTGTACGTTCGTTTCCCGAATGAGCACGGCCCGCCGAACGATCGTGTCGGCAAAGAATGTTCGTTCGGGAAAGACCGAAAATTTCCATCGCCCCGCTAGACTCCTATAGAGGAGTCTAGCGCGGCCGATGGAAACACACAGTTCCGAGACGTTCTCTCTTATGATGTTCATATAATGTTCATATGATGTTCATAGGGAGAACGTTCCAGGCTGTGTGTATGCAGATCATCTGTCATCTTTCACTGATCTGTACTGTGTGTACCCAGCTTTAGGTCTTCAGTAAGCTTGTGGGCAATATCCATCTGTCATGTTATAACCGGTTGTAATCTGGAAACACTGTACCCACCACTACAGCTTTGCTAAGGATGCTGGGACTTTGCATGAATTATTATAATACAAATGGTTTGAATTTACCCAGAAGCCTCTCACTGTGGTTCAGGAGCATTAGGCACCATGTGCACTTTCCGTAATTACCGCCTGGCAGTAAAGCAGCAACCAGCACCGCTGATTAAAACAAAACACACCACATGTTGAGTTAGCATGTGTGTAACATGCCTGATCTATGTAATGCGACCGTGATCATGATGGGGGAGGAGAAAAACACCAACTTTACAGGTTAACGTAAAGGATTTCAATGTGTCACTGAGAGTTTCCAGAACTGGTTTATAAATGGGCCCTTTAAATAGTCTGTGTGTCCCTTTAAATAGTCTGTGTGTGTCCCTTTAAATAGTCTGTGTGTGTCCCTTTAAATAGTCTGCGTGTCCCTTTAAATAGTCTGCGTGTCCCTTTAAATAGTCTGCGTGTCCCTTTAAATAGTCTGCGTGTCCCTTTAAATAGTCTGCGTGTCCCTTTAAATGAAACACTGGAAACCTCACAAACACCTACTGAGCGGAGACCTTAACCCTTGGCTGTGGGGTGATTAGAATTGAGACATGGTGCCAACCAGCATATCTGTCCTGTGCAGTTAACCCCTTTCTAATCTGATACTGCGAAGTGGAGTTGCCACGCTGCTTACCCCCTCATACACACACATATGGACTGATTAATTTCATTAGGGAAAGAGAGAGTCTACGTACCCACAGCATGCAGGAGAGACAGAGCCAGGCCATGCTGGGATCCCAACCACTGTAGGGGGGCCAGAGGAATGGCTACGGAATCCTCAGACCACCGGACAGAGCCTCAGTCTTTCACCCCCAAGATCCATGGTGGTTAAAGGCAAAGCACTGGTCAATAAGTATTTAAATAGCCCAGCTCCTTAGATTCCCTTTACGGCCACGTTGCAGGTTTTCCTGCCTTTAAATCCAATTTGTGCTGTAACTTTCCCCGTTATTCCCAGAGACGCTCTAATCTCTCTCCAACTTTCTCCCCATCCCAACTCCATCCCAGACACCTCCTGGGAGAGGGGAGGGGCCACCACACAGCCCCGCCTCTAACTTTCTTACAAAATCTCACCACCCCCGCCTTCCCTTTTTATCCTCCAGCTGAGACTGGGACATTGTTCCCTGTTCCCTAACATGTCCTGTCCCTTTAAATAAACACATCACCCCAAGATTTCCCCCACGACACCCCATTTCCCCTTACACACCTCCAAGAAAAGGCTTCGTATTTACAATGTAACATTACAGTCACCCTAATTGTAACATTGTAACAACCATCACACAGCAAAGCAACTTTCTAACAAATGCTTTCTAACCTATTACATACACCCTGGTGCATCAATGCAGATGGGTAACACAGGTAATCCCCTAATACCAATGCAGATGTGTAACACAGGTAATCCCCCAATATCAATGCAGATTGGGTAACACAGGTAATCCCCTAATACCAATGCAGATGGGTAACACAGGTCATCCCCCAATATCAAGGCAGATGCAGATGGGTAACACAGGTAATCCCCTAATACCAATGCAGATGTGTAACACAGGAATCCCCCAATATCAATGCAGATGGGTAACAGGTAATCCCCCAATACCAATGCAGATGGGTAACACAGGTAATCCCCCAAATCAATGCAGATGGGTAACACAGGTAATCCCCTAATACCAATGCGATGGGTACACAGGTATCCCCCAATATCAATGCAGATGGGTAACACAGGTAATCCCCTAATACCAATCGATGTGTAACACAGGTAATCCCCCAATATCAATGCAGATGGGTAACACAGGTAATCCCCCAATATCAATGCAGATGGGTAACACAGGTAATTAATACCAATGCAGATGGGTAACACAGGTAACTCCCCCAATATCAATGCAGATGGGTAACACAGGTAATCCCTAATACCAATGCAGATGTGTACACAGGTATCCCCCAATATCATGAGATGGGTAACACAGGAATCCTCCCCATCAAGCAGATGGTAACACAGGTAATCCCTAATACCAATGCAGATGTGTAACACAGGTAATCCCCCAATATCAATGCAGATGGGTAACACAGGTAATCCCCCCAATATCAATGCAGATGGTCGGTAAATCGTTTAGTCTATGGAGTTGGTAAACAATGGTTATCACCCTGGTTTGTGTAACAAGGTAATCCCCCCAATATCAATGCAGATGGGTAACACAGGTAATCCCCATACCAATGCAGAGGGTACACAGGTAATCCCCCAATATCAATGAGATGGGTAACACAGGTAATCCCCTAATACCAATGCAGATGGGTAACACAGGTAATCCCCCAATCTCAATGCAGATGGTGGGTAACACAGGTAATCCCCCCAACATCAATGAGATGGGTAACACAGGTAATCCCCTAATACCAATGCAGATGTGTAACACAGGTAATACCCCAATATCAATGCAGATGGGTAACACAGGTAATCCCCCAATATCAATGCAGATGGGTAACACAGGTAATCACCCTAATACCAATGCAGATGGGTAACACAGGTAATCCCCCAATATCAATGCAGATGGGTAACAAGGTAATCCCCTAATACCAATGCAGATGTGAACACAGGTAATCCCCCAATATCAATGCAGATGGGTAACACAGGTAATCCCTAATACCAATCAGATGTGAACACGTAATCCCAATATCAATGCAGATGGTAACACAGGTAATCCCCAATACAATGCGATGGAGTAAACAGGTAATCCCCAATATCAATGCAGATGGGTAACACAGGTAATCCCCCAATATCAATGCAGATGGGTAACACAGGTAATCCCCCCAATACCAATGCAGATGTGTAACACAGGTAATCCCCCAATATCAATGCAGATGGGTAACACAGGTAATCCCCCAATATCAATGCAGATGGGTAACACAGGTAATCCCCCAAATCCAATGCAGATGGGTAACACAGGTAATCCCCCAACATCAATGCAGATGGGTTAACACGGAATCCCCCCCAATATCACAATGCAGATTGTGTAACACAGGTAATCCCCCAATATCATGCAGATTGGTAACACAGTAATCCCCTAAACCAATGCGATGTGTAACACAGGTAATCCCCCCAATTCAATGCAGATGGTAACACAGGTAATCCCCAATCATGCCGAGGGTAACACAGGTAATCCCCCAATATCAATGCAGATGTGTAAACAGGTATACCCCCAAATCAATGCAGATGGTGTAACACAGGTAATCCCCAATAACATGCAGAGTGGTAACACAGTAATCCCCCAATATCAATGCAGATGTGTAACCACAGGTACCCCCCAATCATGCGATGGTCACAGGTAATCCCCCAATATCAATGCAGATGGGTAACACAGGTAATCCCCCAATATCAATGCAGATGGGTAACACCAGGTAATCCCCCAACATCAATGCAGATGTTGTAAAAAGGTAACCACCCCACATCAATGCAGATGGTTAAACAGGTAATCCCCCAACATCAATGCAGATGGGAACACTGTAACCCCAAACAATGCAGATGTGTAACACAGGTAATCCCCCCAACATCAATGCAGATGTGTAACACAGGTAATCCCCCAATATCAATGCAGATGTGTAACACAGGTAATCCCCCAATATCCAATGCAGATGTGTGTAACACAGGTAATCCCCCAATATCAATGCAGATGTGTAACACAGGTAATCCCCCAATATCAATGCCGATGGGTAACACAGGTAATCCCCAATATCAATGCAGATGGGGAACACAGGTAACCCCCCCAACATCAAGCAGATGTGTAACACAGGTAATCCACCCCAACATCAATGCAGATGTGTAACACAGGTAACCCCCCCAAATCAATGCAGATGTGTAACACAGGTAGCACCCCCCCAACATCAATGCAGATGGGTAACACAGGTAATCCCCCCAACATCAATGCAGATGGGTAACACAGGTAATACCCAATCCATGCAGAGGTAACAAGGTACCCCCCAACATCAATGCAGATGGTAACACTGGTAATCCCCCCAATATCAATGCAGATGTGTAGCACAGGTAATCCTCCCAATATCAATGCAGATGTGTAACACAGGTAATCCTCCCAATATCAATGCAGATGTGTAACACAGGTAATCCTCCTAATAGCAATGCAGGGTTAACCACCCCCCCCCCGACATAAGGTAAAAAGATCCCCCCAATAGAGGGTAACACAAGGGAACTCCCCCCAATAAGCTGTAACAAGGGGACTCCCCCAATAAGGGTAACAAGGGATCCCCCAATAAGGGTAACAAGGGGACTCCCCCAATAAGGGTTAACAAGGGACCCCCAAAAGGGTAACAGGACTCCCCCAATAGGGTACAGGACTCCCCCAATAAGTGGTAAACAAGGACTCCCCCAATAAGGGAACAAGGGATCCCCCATGGTAACAAGTATCTCCCCAGAAGGGATAACAAGGGAATCCCCAAATAAGTGTAAACAAGGGACTCCCCAATAAGGGTAAACAAGGGATCCCCCCAATAAGGGTAACAGGGACTCCCCCCAATAAGGTAACAATAGGGACTCCCCCAATAGGTGGTAACAGGGACCCCCCCAATAGGGTAACAAGGGACTCCCCCCAATCAAGGGTAACAAGGAGACTCCCCCCAATAAGTGTAACAAAAAGGGACTCCCCCCAATAAGGGTAAAAAACAGGGAACTCCCCCAATAATAGGTAACAAGGAGGACATCCCCAATAAGGAGGGTAACAGGGGACTCCCCAATAAGGGTAACAAGGGGACTCCCCAAAAGGGTACAAGGACCCCCAATAAGGGTAACAAGGGAC
Source organism: Hymenochirus boettgeri (assembly GCA_019447015.1). Taxonomy (NCBI): domain Eukaryota; kingdom Metazoa; phylum Chordata; class Amphibia; order Anura; family Pipidae; genus Hymenochirus; species Hymenochirus boettgeri. Next base: position 225,011 of record JAACNH010000140.1, read on the forward strand.
TCACCCCCAATAAGGGTAACATAGGGACTCACCAATAAGGGTAACGAATGGGAACTACCCCCAATAGCAGGTAACAAGGGACTCCCCCCAATAAGGGTAACAAGGGACTCCCCAATAAGGGTAAAAAGGACTCCCCCAATAAGGTAACAAGGGACTCCCCCCAATAAGGGTAAACAAGGGACTCCCCACCAATAAGGGTAAACAAGGGACACCCCCCAATAAGGGAACAAGGGACTCCCCAATAAGGGTAACAAGGGACTCCCTCAATAAAGGTAACAAGGGACTCCCCCAATAAGGGCTACAAAGGACTCCCCCAATAAGGGCTACAAAGGACTCCCCCAATAAGGGTAACAAGGGACTCCCCCCAATAAGGGTAACAAGGACTCCCCCAATAAGGGTAACAAGGGACTCCCCCAATAAGGGGTAACAGGGACTCCCCAATAAGGTAACAAGGGACTCCCCATAGGGTACAAGGGAACCCCAATAAGGGTAACAAGGGACTCCCCAATAAGGGTAACAAGGGACTCCCCCAATAAGGGTAACAAGGGACTCCCCCAATAAGGGTAACAAGGGACTCCCCCAATAAGGGTAACAAGGGACTCCCCCAATAAGGGTAACAAGGGACTCCCCCAATAAGGGTAACAAGGGATCCCCAATAAGGGTAACAAGGGACTCCCCCAATAAGGGCTACAAGGGACTCCCCCAATAAGGGCTACAAGGGACTCCCCCCAATAAGGGTAACAAGGGACTCCCCCCAATAAGGGTAACAAGGGACTCCCCAATAAGGGTAACAAGGGACTCCCCCAATAAGGGTACAAGGGACTCCCCCCAATAAGGGTAACAAGGACTCCCCCAATAAGGGTAACAAGGGACTCCCCCCCTAAGGCGACAAGGGACTCCCCCAATACAGGGACTATAAGGGTAACAAGGGACTTCCCCCAATAAGGGTAACAAGGGACTCCCCCCAATAAGGGTAACAAGGGACTCCCCCAATAAGGGTAACAAGGGGACTCCCCCAATAAGGGTAACAAGGGACTCCCCCAATAAGGGTAACAAGGGACTCCCCCAATAAGGGTAACAAGGGACTCCCCCAATAAGGTAACAGGGACTCCCCCAATAAGGGCTACAAGGGACTCCCCCAATAAGGGTAACAAGGGACTCCCCCAATAAGGGGAACAAGGGACTCCCCCCAATAAGGGTAACAAGGGACTCCCCCCAATAAGGGTAACAAGGGACTCCCCCACATAAGGGTAACAAGGGACTCCCCCAATAAGGGTAACAGGGACTCCCCCAATAAGGGTACAAGGACTCCCCCAATAAGGGTAACAAGGGACTCCCCAATAAGGGGTAACAAGGGACTCCCCAATAAGGGTAACAAGGGACTCCCCCCAATAAGGGTAACAAGGACTCCCCCAATAAGGGTAACAGGGACTCCCCCAATAAGGGTAACAAGGGACTCCCCCAATAAGGGAACGGGACTCCCCAATAAGGGTAACAAGGGACTCCCCCAATAAGGGTAACAAGGGACTCCCTCAATAAAGGTAACAAGGGACTCCCCCAATAAGGGCTACAAAGGACTCCCCCAATAAGGGCTACAAAGGACTCCCCCAATAAGGGTAACAAGGGACTCCCCCCAATAAGGGTAACAAGGGACTCCCCCCAATAAGGGTAACAAGGGACTCCCCCAAATAAGGGTAACAAGGGACTCCCCCAATAAGGGTAACAAGGGACTCCCCCAATAAGGGTAACAGGGACTCCCCCAATAAGGTAACAAGGGACTCCCCAATAGGGTAACAAGGACTCCCCCAATAAGGTAACAAGGGACTCCCCCAATAAGGGTAACAAGGGACTCCCCCAATAAGGGTAACAAGGGACTCCCCCAATAAGGGTAACAAGGGACTCCCCCCAATAAGGGTAACAAGGGACTCCCCCCAATAAGGGTAACAAGGGACTCCCCAATAAGGGTAACAGGGACTCCCCCCAATAAGGGTAACAAGGGACTCCCCCAATAGGGTAACAAGGACTCCCCCAATAAGGGTAAAAAGGGACTCCCCCAATAAGGGTACAAGGGACTCCCCCAATAAGGGTCAAGGACCCATGGTACAAGGGATCCCCCAATAAGGGGTAAAAAGGGACTCCCCCCAAAAGGGTAACAGAGGATCCCCCCAATAAGGGTAACAAGGGACTCCCCCAATAAGGGTAACAAGGGACTCCCCCAATAAGGGTAACAAGGGACTCCCCCAATAAGGGGTAACCAGGGACTCCCCCATAAGGGTACAGGGGACTCCCCCAATAAAGGGTAACAAGGGACTCCCCCAATAAGGGTAACAAGGGACTCCCCCAATAAGGGAACAAGGGACCCCCCCCAATAAGGTAACAAGGGACTCCCCCAAAGAAGGGTAAAAGGGACCCCCCAATAAGGGTAACAAGGGACCCCCAATAAGTGGTAACAAGGGACTCCCCCAATAAGGGTAACAAGGGACTCCCCCAATAAGGGTAAAAGGACTCCCCACAAGGGTAACAAGGGATCCACAATAAGGGTAACAAGGGACTCCCCCAATAGGGTAACAAGGGATCCCCACAAGGGTCAGGTCCCCCAATAAGGGTAACAAGGGACTCCCCATAGGGTAACAAGGGACCCCCCAATAAGGGTACAAGTCTCCCCAATAAGACTCCCCCAATAAGGGTAACAAGGGTCTCCCCCAATAAGGGTAACAAGGGACTCCCCCAATAAGGGTAACCATCTCCCAGTGCAGGTACAGGAGAGAGGGGGATGTACCAGTGATGGGGCCCAGTATCCTCGGGTCCGTGTGAATTTGTGTGATGAATGAGGTAGGAACTGAAGGAGCAGGGAAAGAATTTGACCCCAATAAAACCTGGAAGATTATAGGGCCTCATGGGCCCTTTCCCTCTTATTATCTCACGCTTCATCTGCTGCTTTAAGTCTTTAATGGGAAAAATCCTAAACTATCAACTCAGCACTTTAAACACGTCTCCAATTGTCACATTTGTCTTTCCTTGACTTGCTGTGGATTGTGGTTGATAATGAAGACCTGAGACTGGAAAAATAAGTCTCTGGTTGTAATAAAAGAGACACGTGGACAAAAACACAATTTTCCTGACTACTTCCAGAAAACTCAAAAAAAAATGATGTGATTCCCATCTAACATAGACCGGTGTGAAGCCAGGGAAACCTTTCACTACAGCAATTCCTAATGTTCCATCCTCCACCCCTCCCTCTCAGCTATTCAGTACAAGCTTCCCTTTCTCAGCTGGCGGAGGAGTTATAGAGAATGCCCATGGAGTCAGTGGTAATTGCTGGAGGAGGGGTGAGGGAAGTAACTGCAGGGATTGCAGCAGTGAAAGATTATACGACATCATACAGGTGAATTAACCTTTTACACAAGATATAGATTGTTAGGTTGTGTGTGTTGTGTGTCTAAGGGTCCTGACATTGTATAGCGAACTGGCAGGAGGTAATAGATTATTATGTATGTTTTCTGTAGGTTAGAAGGTAAGTGATCCCTGAAATTCATTAAGTACAGTAATGTGTCCCCCAGTCCGTCCCCATCACAAAGTTATCGTATCAGAAGGTTAATCAAATCGACTACACAATCTCCACAACAAGAGCAACACATTCCTCTCTCTTTCTGGATATTTCATTTCCAGTCTCTGCTAAATGGAAAGTGCTTCCGGTGCCTGGAGATATTTTAATCACAAAGGGTCCCCATGTGAGGACGAGGGCAATCAACCTGTCAATCAAATCAGATGCACGAACCGCAGACAGTATTGCCCTACAGCCATGAAAGGAGGGTAGGAGGACGCCTATGAAAAGTCAATGTCCATCCACTTTGGATTTTAGCTGCCCGGCCTCTCCAGAGCAAAACAGGTCTAGATTATTGTCCTGGACCAGAAACTCGGCATATTGACAGTCCGTGTAATAAGACAGGGAGGATTATATTATAATATATTATACACACATTACAATCCAGTCCGTGTAATAAGACAGGGAGGATTATATTATAATATATTATACACACATTACAATCCAGTCCGTGTAATAAGACAGGGAGGATTATATTATAATATATTATACACACATTACAATCCAGTCCGTGTAATAAGACAGGGAGGATATATTATAATATATTAGATACACATTACAATCCAGTCATGTAATAAGACAGGGAGGATTATATTATATATATTATACACACATTACAATCCAGTCCGTGTTAATAAGACAGGGAGGATTATATTATAATATATTATACACACATTACAATCCAGTCCGTGTAATAAGACAGGGAGGATTATATTATAATATATTATATACACATTACAATCCAGTCCGTGTAAAAGACAGGGAGGATTATATTATATATATTAACACACATTACAATCCAGTCATGTATAAGACAGGGAGGATTATATTATAATATATTATACACACATTACAATCCAGTCCGGTAATAGACAGGAGGATTATATAATATATTTATATTACACATTACAATCCAGTCCGTGTAATAAGACAGGGAAGATTATATTATAATATATTATACACACATTACAATCCAGTCCGTGTAATAAGACAGGGAGGATTATATTATAATATATTATACACACATTACAATCCAGTCCGTGTAATAAGACAGGGAGGATTATATTATAATATATTATACACCATTACAATCCAGTCCGTGTAATAAGACAGGGAGGATTATATTATAATATATTTATACACATTACAATCCAGTCCGTGTAATAAGACAGGGAGGACTATATTATAATATATTATACACACATTACAATCCAGTCCGTGTAATAAGACAGGGAGGATTATATTATAATATATTATACACACATTACAATCCAGTCCCCGTAATAAGACAGGGAGGATTATATTATAATATATTATACACACATTACAATCCAGTCCGTGTAATAAGACAGGGAGGATATATTATAATATATTTACACACATTACATACCAGTCCGTGTAATAAGACAGGGAGGATTATATATAATATATTATACACACATTACAATCCAGTCCGTGTAATAGACAGAGGAGGATTATATTATAATATATTATACACACATTACAATCCAGTCCGTGTAATAGAACAGGGAGGGATTATATTAATAATATATTATATACACATTACAATCCAGTCCGTGTAATAAGACAGGGAGGATATATTATAATTATATTACACCACATTACAATCCAGTCCGTGTAATAAGACAGGGAGGATTATATATAATTATATTATACAACCTTACAATCCAGTCCGTGTAATAGACAGGGGGATTATATTATAATATATTATACAACATTACAATCCAGTCTGTGTATAAGACAGGGAGGATTATATTATAATATATTATACACACTTACAATCCAGTCCGTGTATAAGACAGGGAGGATTATATTATAATATATTATACACAATTACAATCCAGTCCGTTGTAATAAGACAGGAGGATTATATTATATATATTATATACACATTACAATCCCAGTCCGCGTAATAAGACAGGGGAGGTTATATTATAATATATTATATACACATTACAATCCAGTCCGTGTAATAAGACAGGGAAGATTATATTATAATATATTATACACACATTACAATCCAGTCCGTGTAATAAGACAGGGAGGATTATTTATAATATTATACACACATTACAATCCAGTCCGTGTAATAAGACAGGGAGGATTATATTATAATATATTATACACACACATACAATCAGTCGTGTAATTAGACAGGGAGGATTATATATATATATTATACACACATTACAATCCATCCGGGTAATAAGACAGGGAGGTTATATTATAATATATTATACACACAACAATCCAGTCCGTGTAAAAGACAGGAGGTTATATTATAATATATTATACACACATTACAATCCAGTCCGCGTAATAAGACAGGGAGGATTATATTATAATATATTACACACATTACAATCCAGTCCGTGTAATAAGACAGGGAGGATTATATTATAATATATTATACACAACATTACAATCCAGTCCGTTGTAATAAGACAGGGAGGATTATATTATAATATATTATACAACATTACAATCCAGTCCCTGTAATAAGACAGGGAAGATTATATTATAATATATTATACACATTACAATTCAGTCGTGTAAAAGACAGGGAGGATTATATTATAATATATTATACACACATTACAATCCAGTCCGTGTAATAAGACAGGGAGGATTATATTATAATATATTATACACACATTACAATCCAGTCCGTGTAATAAGACAGGGAGGATTTATTATAATATATATACACACTTAAATCAGTCCGTGGAATAAGACAGGGAGGATTATATTATAATATATTATACACATTACAATCCAGTCCGTGTAATAGACAGGAGGATTATATTATAATATATTATATACACATTACAATCCCAGTGTAATAAGACAGGGAGGATTATATTATAATATATTATATCACACATTACAATCCGTAGTGTAATAGACAGGGAGGATTATATTATAATATATTATAACACATTACAATCCAGTCCGTGTATAGACAGGGAGGATTATATTATAATATATTATAACACATTACAATCCAGTCCTGTAATAAGACAGGGAGATTATATTATAATATATTTACACACATTACAATCCAGTCGCGTAATAAGACAGGGAGGATTATATTATAATATATTATACACACATTACAATCCAGTTCGATGTAATAAGACAGGGAGGATATATTATAAATATATATACACAATTACAATCCAGTCCGTGTAATAAGACAGGGAGGATTATATTATAAATATTATACACACATTACAATCAGTCCGTGAATAAGAACAGGGAGGATTATATTATAATATATTATATACACATTACAATCCAGTCCGTGTAATAAGACAGGGAGGATTATTTATAATATTTATATACACACATTACAATCCAGTCCGTGTAATAAGACAGGGAGGATTATATTATATATATTATATAACATACCAATCCAGTCCGTGTAATAAGACAGGGAGGATTATATTATAATATTATACACACATTACAATCCAGTCCGTTAATAAGACAGGAGGATTATATATAATATATTATACACACATTACAATCCAGTCTGTAATAAGACAGGGAGGATTATATTATAATATATTATAACACATTACAATCCAGTCCGTGTAATAAGACAGGGAGGATTAATTATAATATATTATACACATTCAATCCAGTCCGTGTAATAAGACAGGAAGATTAATTATAATATATTATACACATTACATCCAGTCCGTGTAATAAGACGGGAGGATTATATTATATAATTATACACACATTACAATCCAGTCGTGTAATAAAGACAGGGAGGATTATATTATAATATATGATACACACATTACAATCCAGTCGTGTAAATAGACAGGGAGGATTATATTATAATATATTATACACACAATTACAATCCAGTCCGTGTAATAAGACAGGGAGGATTATATTATAATATATTATACACACATTACAATCCAGTCCGTGTAATAAGACAGGGAGGATTATATTATAATATATTATACACACATTACAATCCAGTCCGTGTAATAAGACAGGGAGGATTATATTATAATATATTATACACATTACAATCCAGTCCGCTGTAATAAGACAGGGAGGATTATATTATAAATATATACACACATTACAATCCAGTCCGGTGTTGTAATAAGACAGGGAGGATTATATTATAATATATTATACACACTTACAATCCAGTCCGTGTAATAAGACAGGGAGGATATATTATAATATATTATACACACATTACAATCCAGTCCGCTGACTAAGACAGGGAGGATTATATTATAATATATTATACACACATTACAATCCAGTCTGCGTAATAAGACAGGGAGGATTATATTATAATATATTATACACACATTACAATCCAGTCCATGTAATAAGACAGGGAGGATTATATTATAATATATTATACACACATTACAATCCAGTCTGCGTAATAAGACAGGGAGGATTATATTATAATATATTATACACACATTACAATCCAGTCCATGTAATAAGACAGGGAGGATTATATTATAATATATTATACACACATTACAATCCAGTCCGCGTAATAAGACAGGGAGGATTATATTATAATATATTATACACACATTACAATCCAGTCCGCGTAATAAGACAGGGAGGAAGGATTATATATAATATATTATAACACACATTACAATCCAGTCCGTTGTATAAGACAGGGATTATATTAAATATTATACACACATTACAATCCAGTCCGGTAATAAGACAGGGAAGTTATATTATAATTTATCACAACATTACAATCCAGTCGGTAAGTAAGACAGGGAGAGGATATATTATAATATATTATACACACATTACAATCAGTCCGTGTAATAAGACAGGGAGGATTTATATTATATATATTTACACACATTACAATCCAGTCGGTAATAGACAGGGAGGATATAATTATTATATTATACACACATTAACAATCCAGTCCGTATGTAATAGACAGGGAGGATTATATTATAATATATTATACACACATTACAATCAGTCGGTAATAAGACAGGGAGGGTATATTATAATATATATACACACATTACAATCCAGTCCGTTGTAATAAGAGGGAGGATTATATTATAATATATATACACACACTTACAATCCAGTCGTGTAATAGACAGGGAGGATTATATTATAATATATTATACACAATTACAATCCCGTCCGTGTAATAAGACAGGGAGGATATATTATAATATATATACACACATTTACAATCCAGTCCGTGTATAAGACAGGGAGGATTATATTATAATATATTATACACAATTACATACCAGTCCGTTGTAATAAGACAGGGAGGATATATTTATATATTAACAACATACATCCAGTCCGGTAATAAGACAGGGAGGATTTATTATAATATATTATACACACATTACAATCGTCTGCGTAATAAGACAGGGAGGATATATTATAATATATTATACACACATTAAAATCCAGTCTGCGTAATAGACAGGGAGGATTAATTATAATATATTATACACACATACAATCCAGTCATGTAATAAGACAGGGAGGATTATATTATAATATATTATACACACATTACAATCCAGTCCGCGTAATAAGACAGGGAGGATATTATATAATATTATTATACACACATTACAAACCGTCCGCGTAATAAGACAGGGAGGATAATTATATTACTAATAGATTATACACACATTACAATCCAGTCCGTGTTAATAAGACAGGGAGGGATTATATTATAATATATTACACACATTACAATCCAGTCCGTGTTAATAAGACAGGGAAGTTATTAATTTATTAATATATTATACACACATTACAATCCAGTCCGATTGTTAATAAGACAGGGAGGATTATATTATAATATATATACACACATTACAATCCAGTCCATGTATAAGACAGGGAGGATTATATTACTAATATATGTATACAACATTACAATCAAGTCCTGTAATAAGACAGGGAGGATTATATTATAATATATTATACACACATTACAATCCAGTCCGTGTAATAAGACAGGGAGGATTTATTATAGATATTATACACACATTACAATCCAGTCCGTGTAATAAGACAGGGAGGATTATAATAATATATTATACACACACATTACAATCCAGTCCGTGTGGTAATAAGACAGGGAGGATTATATTATAATATTTATAACACATTACAATCCAGTCCGTGTAATAAGACAGGAGGATTATATTATAATATATTATACACAACATTACAATCCAGTCCGTGTTAATAAGACAGGGAGGATATGATTATAATATATTATACACACATTACAATCCAGTCCGGTAATAAGACAGGGAGGGATATATTATAATATATTATACACACATTACAATCCAGTCCGTGTAATAAGACAGGGAGGTATTATTATATAGATTATACACACATTACAATCCAGTCCGTGTAAAAGACAGGGAGGATTTATTATAATATATTATACACACATTACAATCCAGTCCATGTAATAAGACAGGGAGGATTATATTATAATATATTATACACACATTACAATCCAGTCCGTGTAATAAGACAGGAGGACTGGGAGGTGCCAGTAGAGAGTCTGGGAGATGTAGTTAATGATTTGGTCCTGTGTTTCCATCCAATACAGATAAACCTCCTTGTTAGTGTGATTCTTTGTATCCTATCAGTGATACGTAGCGGGGAGGAGAGGGTTAACGTTGATAGAAACCAGCTGACATTCCTTTCCTTGCCCTCATTCCCCCTTCATTTGCCTTTGGGGGGCTTTGCATATAAATCCAAACAGGTTAAGAATGTGAGTGTTGTTTACAGGAGCAGACCCCCTATGGGGCACATCCAGGAGTCATTGAATCGATATGCATCAGAACAGTCACTAGAATACAACAAGGGCCCAATCCCCCTGTCTGATAGGCTACAACATTAACCAATCAGCAGCCTGCAGGTCGTGATTGGATGCACCTTGAATATAACAGACATTCAGGGAGATTCAATAAAAGTTCTTATCGTTAAAAATGGAGCTAATTTTGCCCCAACCAATCAGATGTTAGCTTTCAAATGTTAAATAAGATCTGATTGGTTGGGGCAAAATTAGCACCATTTTAACAATAAGAAATTTTATTGAATCTCCATAATTAAGCGTCAGTAACTTTATCACCATATATTGGTCACATCGGGGTTTAATCACAAGCCTTGAAATTAGAAAATAAGAGTTTGTGATACTTTTTCTATGGACTGACACCCTCTTCATCCGGTCAGAGCCGTACTGACTGTAACTGGTGTTTCCATTCTATTATATGAGTAGATTGGATAGAGTGAAGATGGAAAGTTACAAGAACCAAACAGACCCATTGGGGAAAGGGAATTCCTTCCCCTAGAGGGAAAACAAGGACCGACTCTACTACAGACACATGGGAGATTGTCTCATTAATTAACTAACCTGAAATCTTATTACAAAACTAGTTTACAGCGGCCAATAAGGGTGAGGCCGCAATGCACAGGAATCGCGAGCGTTATCGCACGTCATTGTGTGCCCGATTCTTGTGCGTTTTGCGTTCACATTTTGCTCATGCGTTTTCACTGTTTTGCATTGTTTCTATAAGTGTAACTAGTATAATGGGAATGTTGGAGGGTATGTGTATCTATAAGTGTAACTATTAAAGGGGGAATGTTGGAGGGTATGTGTATCTATAAGTGTAACTATTAAAGGGGGAATGTTGGAGGGTATGTGTATCTATAAGTGTAACTATTAAAGGGGAATGTTGGAGGTTATGTGTATCTAAAGTGTAACTATTAAAGGGGGAATGTTGGAGGGTATGTGTATCTATTAGTGTACTATTAAAGGTGGAACTGTTGAGCGGTCGTGTATCTCATATTGTACACATTAAAGGGGTAATGTTGGAGGGTATTGTTGTCTATAAGTGTTACATATTAAGGGGGAATGTTGGAGGGTATGTGTATCTATAAGTGTAACTAGTAAGGGGAAGTTTGGAGGGTATGTGTATCTATAGTGTAACTATTAAATGGTGGAATGTTGGAGGGTACTGTGGTTTGTGATCTATACGTGTCAACTATTAAAGGGGGAATGTTGGAGGGTATGTGTATCTATAAGTTGTACTATTAAAGGGGTAATTCTGTAGGGTATGTGTATCATAATGTGTAACTATTAAGGGGTAATTTGGAGGGTATGTGTTATCTATAAGTGTACTATTAAGGTGATTTTGGATGGTAGTGTATCTATAGTGTAACTATTAAAGGGAATGTTGGAGGTGTATGTGTTTCTATAAGTTGTTATATTAAAGGGGATGTTGGAGGGTATGGTGTATCTAAAGTTGTAACTATTAAGGGGTAATGTTGGAGGGTATGTGTATCTATAAGTGTAACTATTAAAGGGTGACTGTTGGGAGTGGTATGTGTTATCTATAAGTGTAACTTTAAAGGGGGAATGTTGGAGGGTATGTTGTATCTATAAGTGTAACTATTAAAGGGGTATGTTGGAGGTATGTGTATCTATAAGTGTAACTATTAAAGGGGAATGTTGGAGGGTATGTGTTCCTATAGTGTAACTATTAAAGGGTAATGTTGAGGGTATGTGTATCTATAAGTTGTAACTATTTAAAGGGGATGTTGGAGGGTTGTTTTCAAAGTGTACTTTAAGGGGATTTTGGAGGTATGTGTATCTATAAGTTGTAACTATTAAGGGTGATGTTGGAGGGTATGTGTATCTATAAGTGTAACTATTAAGGTAATGTTGGAGGGTATGTGTTTCTATAGTGGTTACTATTAAGGGGGGAATGTTGGAGTGTATGTTGTATCTATAAGTGTAACAATTAAGGGGGAATGTTGAGGGTATGTGTATCTATAAGTGTAACTATTAAAGGGGAATGTTGAGGGTATGTGTTTTCTATAAGTGTTACTATTAAAAGGGGATGTTGGAGGTATGTTGTATCTATAAGTGTATACTATAAGTGGGGAATGTTGGAGGTATGTGTATCTAAATTTAAACTACTTAAGGGGAATGTTTGGAGGGTATGTGTTTCTATAAGTGTACTATTAAAGGGGAATGTTGGAGGGTATGTGTATCTATAATGTAACTATTAAAGGGGGAATGTTGGAGGGTATGTGTATCTATAAGTGACTATTAAGGGGGAATGTTGGAGGGTATGTGTATCTTATAGTGTTACCTATTAAAGGGGAATGTTGGAGGTTATGTGTATCTATAAGTGTAACTATAAAGGGGGATGTTGGAGGGTATGTGTTTTCTATAAGTGTACTATTAAGGGGGAATGTTGGAGGTAATGTGTTATCTATCAGTGTAACTATTAAAGGGAATGTTGGAGGGTATGTGATCTATAAGTGTAACTATTAAGGGGAATGTTGGAGGGTATGTGTGTTTCTATAAGTGTAACTATTATAGAGGGAATGTTGGGAGGTATGTGTATATATAAAGTGTAACTATTAAAGGGGTATGTTGGAGGTATGTGTATCTATAAGTGTAACTATAAGGTGGATTTGAGGTATGTTGTTTATAAGTGTAACCTATTTAAGGTGGAATGTTGGAGGGTATGTGTATCTATAAGTGTAACTATTAAAAAGGGGAATGTTAGGAAGGGTATGCTGTAATCTATAAGTGTACTATTAAGGGGGCGAATGTTTTGAGGGGTACTGTGTATCTAAAGTGTAACTATTAAAGGTGGAATGTTGGAGGGTAGTGTACTATAAGTGTAACTATTAAGGGGTAATGTTGGAGGTATGTTATCTATAAGTGTAACTATTAAAGGGGACATGTTGGAGGGTTTGTGTATCTATAAGTTTAACATAAGGGGAATGTTAGGGTATGTGTATCTATAAGTGTAACTATTAAAGGGATGTTGGAGGGTATGTGTTTCTATAAGTGTAACTATTAAAGGGGGAATGTTGGGAGGTATGTGTATCTATAAGTGTAACTATTAAAGGGGGAATGTTGGAGGGTATGTGTATCTATAATGTAACTATTAAAGGGGAATGTTGAGGGTATATGTGTATCTATAAGTGTAACTATTAAAGGGAATGTTGGAGGGTATGTGTGTCTATAGGTATAACTATTAAGGGGAATGTTGGAGGGTATGTGTATCTATAAGTGTAACTATTAAGGGGAATGTTGGAGGGTATGTGTATCTATAAGTGTAACTATTAAAGGGGTAATGTTGGAGGTATGTGTATCTATAAGTGTAACTATTAAAGGTGGAATGTTGGAGGGTATGTGTATCTATAAGTGTAACTATTAAAGGGGGAATGTTGGAGGGTATGTGTATCTATAAGTTTAACATATTAAAGGTGTAATGTGGAGGGTATGTGTATCATAAGTGTACTATTAAGGGGAATGTTGGAGGGTATGTGTTCTATAGTGTAACTATTAAGGTGGATGTTGGAGGTAATGTGTATCTATAAGTGTAACTATTAAAGGGGAATGTTGGAGGGTATGTGTATCTATATGTGTAACTATTAAAGGGGTAATGTTGGAGGGTATGTGTATCTATAAGTGTAACTATTAAAGGGGAATGTTTGGAGGGTATGTGTCTATAAGTGTAACTATTAAGGGGTAATGTTGGAGGGTATGGTTTCTATATGTGTACTATTAAGGGGATGTTTGGAGGGTATGTGTATCTATAAGTGTAACATTAAAGGGGTAATGTTGGAGGGTATGTGTTCTATAAGTGTAACTTTAAGGGGGAATGTTGAGGGTTATGTTATCTATAAGTGTTACTATAAGTGGGAATGTTGGAGGGTATGTGTATCTATAAGTGTAACTATTAAAGGGGAATGTTGGAGGGTATGTTTTGTTCTATAAAGTGTAACTATTAAAGGGGGAATGTTTGAGGTATGTGTATCTATAAGTGTAACTATAAAGGGGAATGTTGGAGGGTATGTGTATCTATAAGTGTAACTATTAAAGGGGGAATTTGGAGGTAATGTGTTTTCTATAAGTGTAACTATTAAGGGGAATGTTGAGGTATGTGTACTACTAAGTGTACTATTAAGGGGTACTGTTGAGGGTATGGTTGTATCTATAAGTGTAACTATTAAAGGGGAATGTTGGAGGGTATGTGTATCTATAAGTGTAACTATTAAAGGGGAATGTTGGAGGGTAGTTTTTCTATAAGTGTAACTATTAAAGGGGAATGTTGGGGGTATGTGTATCTATAAGTGTAACTATTAAAGGGGGAATGTGGAGGGTATGTGTTCCTATAAGTGTAACTATTAAGGGGAAATGTTGGAGGTATGTGTATCTATAAGTGTAACTATTAAAGGGGTAATGTTGGAGGGTATGGTGTCTCTATAAGTTAACTATAAAGGTGGAATTTTGGAGGGTATGTGTGTATCTATAAGTGTAACTATTAAAGGGGAATGGTTTGGAGGGTAATGTGTATCTATAAGTGTACTATTAAAGGGGGAATGTTGGAGGGTATGTATCTATAAGTGCTAACATTAAAGGGGGAATGTTGAGGGTATGTGTATCTATAAGTGTAACTATTAAGGGAATGTTGGAGGGTATGTGTATCTATAAGTGTAACTATTAAAGGGGTAATGTTGAGGGTTGTGTATCTATAGTGTAACTATTAAGGTTGGAATGTTGGAGGTTTGTGTATCTATAAGTGTAACTATTAAAGGGGGAATGTGAGGGTATTGTATCTATAAGTGTACACTATTAAAGGTGGATTGGAGGGTATGTGTTCTCTAAGGTGTAACTATTAAATGGAATGTTGAGGGTATGTGTATCTATAAGTGTAACTTAAGGTGGAAGTTGGAGGGTATGTGTATCTATAAGTGTAACTATTAAAGGGGAATGTTGGAGGTATGTTATCTATATAGTTAACTATTAAAGGGGAATGTTGGAGGGTATGTTGTCTTATAAGTGTAACTATTAAAGGGGGAATGTTGGAGGGTATGTGTATCTATAAGTGTAACTATTAAGGGGGAATGTTGGAGGTATTGTGTATCTATAAGTGTAACTATAAGTGTTGGAATTTTGGAGGGTATGTGTATCTATAAGTGTAACTATAAAGGGAATGTTGGAGGGTATGTGTATCTATAGTGTAACTATTAAAGGGGGATGTTGGGGTATGTGTATCTATAAGTGTAACTATTAAAGGTGGAATGTTGGAGGGTATGTGTATCTATAAGTGTAACTATTAAAGGGGAATGTTGGAGGGTATGTGTATCTATATGTGTAACTATTAAAGGGTGGAATGTTGGAGGGTATGTGTATCTATAAGTGTAACTATTAAAGGGGGAATGTTGAGGGTAGTGTATCTATATGTGTAACTATTAAAAGGGGAATGTTGGAGGGTATGTGTTCTATAAGTGTAACTATTAAAGGGATATGTTGGAGGGTATGTGTATCTATAAGTGTAACTATTAAAGGGGGAATGTTGGAGGGTATGTGTTTCCTATAAGTGTAACTATTAAAGGGGGATGTTGGAGGTATGTGTATCTATAAGTGTAACTATTAAAGGGAATGTTGGAGGTGTATGTGTTTCTAAAGTGTAACTATTAAAGGGGGAATGTTGGAGGGTATGTGTGTCTATAAGTGTAACTATTAAAGGGGGATTTTTGGAGGGTATGTGTATCTATAAGTTAACTATTAAAGGGAAGGTGATTTGGAGGGTATGTGTATCTATAAGTGTAACTATTAAAGGGGGAATGTTGGAGGGTATGTTTTTTATAAGTGTAACTATTACAGGGGAATGTTGAGGGTATGTGTATCTAACGTGTAACATTAAAGGGGGAATGTTGGAGGGTATGTGTGTTCTATAAGTTAACTATTAAAGGGGGAATGTTGGAGGGTATGTGTTTCTATAAGTGTAACTATTAGAAGGGGAATGTTGGAGGGTATGTGTATCAATAGTGTAACTATTAAAGGGGAATGTTGGAGGTATGTGTTTCTATAAGTGTAACTATTAAAGGGGAATGTTGGAGGGTATGTGTATCTATAAGTGTACCTATTAAAGGGGGAATTTTGGAGGGTAAGGTGTATCTATAGTGTACTATTTAAGGGTAATTTTGAGGTATGTGTATCTATAAGTGTAACTATTAAAGGGGGAATGTTGGAGGGTATGTGTTTCTATAACTGTAACTATTAAAGGGGGAATGTTGGAGGGTATGTGTTATCTATAGTGTAACTATTAAAGGGAATGTTGGAGGGTATGTGTATCTATAAGTGTAACTATTAAAGGGGAATGTTGGAGGGTTGTGTATCTATAAGTAGACTATTAAAGGGGTAGGAATGTTGGAGGGTATGTTATCTTAAGTTGTACTATTAAAGGGAATTGGAGGGTATGTGTATCTATAATGTAACTATTAAGGGGAATGTTGGAGGGTATGTGTTTCTATATGTAACTATTAGGGGAATGTTGAGGTATGTGTTTCTATAAGTGTAACTATTAAAGGGGAATGTTGGAGGGTATGTGTTTCTATAAGGGTAACTATTAAAGGGGGATATGTTGGAGGGTATGTGTATCTATAGTGTAACTATTAAAGGGGGAATGTTGGGGTATGTGTATCTATAAGTGTAACTATTAAAGGGGGAATGTTGGAGGTATGTGTTCTATAAGTTTAACTATTAAAGGAAGGGAATGTTGGAGGTATGTGTTTCTATAAGTGTAACTATTAAGGGGAATGTGGAGGGTATGTGTATTCTATAAGTTGTAACTATTAAAGGGGGATGTTGGAGGTATGTGTTTCATAAGTGTAACTATTAAAGGGGAAGTTGGAGGGTATGTGTTCTAAGTGTAACTATTAAAGGGGGAATGTTGGAGGGTATGTTTCTATAAGTGTAACTATTAAAGGGGGAATGTTGAGGGTATGTTTTCTATAAGTGTAACTATTAAAGGGGAATGTTGGAGGGTTGTGTTCTATAAGTTAACTATTAAAGGGGGAATGTTGGAGGGTATGGTATCTATAAGTGTAACTATTAAAGGGGAATGTTGGAGGGTATGTGTTTATCTATAAGTGTACTATTAAGGGGGAATGTTGGAGGGTATGTGTATCTATAAGTGTAACTATTAAAGGGTGTGAGGGTAGTGTTTCTATAAGTGTAACTATTAAAGGGGGAATGTTGGAGGGTATGTGTTATCTATAAGTGTAACTATTAAAGGGGGAATGTTGGAGGGGTATGTGGTATCTATAAGTGTAACTATTAAAGGGGGAATGTTGAGGGTATGTGTTTCTATAAGTTGTACTATTAAAGGGGGATGTTGGAGGGGTATGTGTTTCTAATGTGTAACTATTAAAGTGGAATGTTGGAGGGTATGTGTATCTATAAGTGTAACTATAAAGGGGAATGTTGGAGGGTATGTGTTTCTATAAGTGTAACTATTAAAGGGGGAAGTTGGAGGGTATGTGTATCATAAGTGTTCATTAAAGGGAATGTTGGAGGGTATGTGTTCTATAAGTTGTAACTATTAAAGGGGGATGTTGGAGGGTATGTTGTATATTTCTATAAGTGTAACTATTAAAGGGGAATGTTGGAGGGTATTGGTTTCTCTAAGTGTACACTATTAAAGGAATGTTGGAGGTATGATGTGTATCTATAATGTGTAACTATTAAAGGGGGAATGTTGAGGGTATGTGTTTTCTATAGTGTAACTATTAAAGGGGGAATGTTGGAGGGTATGTTTATCATAAGTGTAACTATTAAAGGGGGAATTTGTGGAGGGTATGTTTGCTATAAGTGTAACTATTAAGGGGAATGTTGGAGGTTGTGTTCTATAAGTGTAACTATTAAAGGGGGAATGTTGGAGGGTATGTGTATCTATAAGTGTAACTATTAAAGGGGTGATGTTAAGGTAATGTGTTTCTATAAGTGTAACTATTAAAGGGGGAATGTTGGAGGGTATGTGATCTATATGTAACTATTAAGGGGGAATGTTGGAGGGTATTGTTTTCATAAGTGTACTATTAAGGGGAATGTTGAGGGTTGTGTTTCTTAATGTAACTATTAAAGGGGAATTTGGAGGGTAGTGTATCTAATAGTGTAACTATTAAAGGGGAATGTTGGAGGGGATGTGTTTTCTATAGTGTAACTATTAAAGGGGGAATGTTTGGAGGGTATGTGTATCTATAAGTGTAACTATTAAGGGGAATGTTGGAGGTTAATGTGTTCTCATAGTGTAACTATTAGGGGGACTGTTGGAGGGTATTGTTTCTATAAGTGTAACTATTAAAGGGGGAATGTTGGAGGTATTTGTTTCTATAAGTGTACTATTAAAGGGGAATGTTGGAGGGTATGTGTTTCTATAAGTGTAACTATTAAAGGGGGAATGTTTGGAGGGTATGGGTGTTTTCTATAAGTGTAACTATTAAAGGGGGAATGTTAGGGTATGTGTATCTATAAGTGTAACTATTAAGGGGGAATGTTGGAGGGTATGTGGTTATCATAAGTGTAACTATTAAAGGGGGAAGTTGGAGGGTATGTGTTTTCTATAAGTGTAACTATTAAAGGGATTTGGAGGGTAGTGTTCTTAAGTGACTATAAGGAATGTTGGAGGGTATGTGTTCTATAAGTGTAACTATTAAAGGGGAATGTTGGAGGGTATGTGTTTATCTATAAGTGGAACTATTAAAGGGGGAATGTTGGAGGTATGTGTATCTATAAGTGTAAACTATTAAAGGGGAATGTTGGAGGGTATGTGTTTCTATAAGTGTAACTAGTTAAAGAATGTTGGGAGGGTATGCTGTTATCTATAAGTGTAACTATTAAAGGGGACGTTTGGAGGGTATGTGTATCTATATAGTGTAACTATTAAAGGGGGAAGTTTGGAGGGTATGTGTATCTATAGTGTAACTATTAAAGGGGAATGTTGGAGGGTATGTGTATCTATAAGTGTACTATTAAGGGAATGTTGGGGTATGTGTATCTATAAGTGTAACTATTAAAGGGGGAATGTTTGGAGGGTATGTGTATCTATAAGTGTAACTATTAAAGGGGGAATTTGGAGGTAGTGTATCTATAAGTGTACTATTAAAGGGGGAATGTTGGAGGGTATGTGTATCTATAATGTAACTATTAAAGGGGATGTTTGGGTATGTTTATCTATAATTGTAACTATTAAAGGGGGAAGTTGGAGGGTATGTGTCTCTATAAGTATAACTATTAAAGGGGGAATGTTGGAGGGTATGTGTTTCTAAGTGTAACTATTAAGGGGGATATGTTGGAGGGTATGTGTTCTATAAGTGTAACTATTAAAGGGAATGTTGGAGGGTATGTGTTCTATAAGTGTAACTATTAAAGGGGGAAGTTGGAGGGTATGGTATCTATAAGTGTAACTATTAAGGGTATGTTGGAGGGTATGTGTATCTAAGTGTAACTATTAAAGGGTGAATGTTGGAGGTTATGTGTTCTATAAGTGTAACTATTAAAGGGGAATGTTGGAGGGTATGTGTATCTATAAGTTGTAACTATTAAAGGGGGATTTTGGAGGGTATGTGTTTCTATAAGTGTAACTATTAAAGGGGGAATGTTGGAGGGTAGTGTTTTCTATAAGTGTAACTATTAAAGGGAATGTTGGAGGGTGTGTGTATCTATAAGTGTTACTATTAAAGGGGGAACGTTGGGGGTATGTTGTTTCTATAATGTAACTATTAAGGGGAAGTTGGAGGGTATGTGTATCTATAAGTGTAACATTAAAGGGGGAATGTTGGAGGGATGTGTATCTTATAAGTGTAACTATTAAGGGGATGTTTGGAGGGTAGTGTTTATAAAGTGTAACTTAAAGGGGGATGTTGGAGGGTATGTGTTTCTATAAGTGTACTATTAAAGGGGGAATGTTGGAGGGTATGTGTTTCTATAGTGAACTATTAAAGGGGGAATGTTGGAGTAGTGTTTCTTAAGTGTACTATTAAAGGGGAATTGTTGAGGGTGTGTGTTTCTATAAGTGTAACTATTAAAGGGGAATGTTGGAGGGATGTGTATCTATAAGTGTACCTATTAAAGGGGAATGTTGGAGGGTGTGTTTCTATAAGTGTAACTATTAAAGGGATGTTGGAGGTGTATGTGTTTCTATAAGTGTAACTATTAAAAGGGTAATGTTGGAGGGTTGTGTTTCTATAAGTGTAGCATAAGATAGGTAATGTTGTAGTATGTGTTTCTATAAGTGTAACTATTAAAGGGGGATGTTGGAGGGTATGTGTATCTATAAGTGTAACTATTAACGGAAATGTTGGAGGGTGTGTGTTTCTATAAGTTGGAACTATTAAAAGGGGATGTTTGGAGGGTATGTGTATCTATAGTGTACTATTAAGGGGAATGTGGAGGGTATGTGTATCTATAAGTAACTATTAAAGAATGGGGAATGTTGGAGGGTATGTGTTTTCTCTAAAGTGTAACTATTAAAGGGGGAATGTTGGAGGGTATGTGTATCTATAGTGTAACATTAAAGGGGAATGTTGGAGGGTATGTGTTTATATAGTGTAACTATTAAAGGTAATGTGGAGGGTGTGTGTATCTTATAAGTGTAACTATAAAGGGGGAATGTTGGAGGGTATGTGTTTTCTATAAGTACTATTAAAGGGAATGTTGGAGGTATGTGTATCTAAAGTGTAACTATTAAAGGGGAATGTTGGAGGGTATGTTTATCTATAGTGTAACTATTAAAGGGAATGTTGGAGGGTTATGTGTATCTATAAGTGTAATACTTAAAGGGGGAATGTTGGAGGGTGTGTGTATCTATAAGTGTAACTATTAAAGGGGAATGTTGGAGGGTATGTGTGTTTAATCATAGTGTACTTTAAGGGTAATGTTTGGAGGTTATGTGTATCTATAAGTGTAGCTAGTATATGGGAAATGTTGAGGGTAGTGTTTCTATAGGTGTAGCTAGTATAATGGGAATGTAGAGGTATGTGTTTCTATAAGTGTAACTATTAAAGGGGAATGTTGGAGGGTATGTGTATCTATAATGTAACTATTAAAGGGGAATGTTGGAGGGTTGTGTATCTATAAGTGTAACTATTAAGGGAATGTTGGAGGGGTATGTGTTCTATAAGTGTAACTATTAAAGGGGAATGTTGGAGGGTATGTGTATCTATAATGTAACTTACAGGGGAATGTTAGAGGTATGTTTTCTAAACTGTTAAGTATTAAGGGGAATGTTGGAGGGTATGGTTCATAGTGTAAACTATTAAAGGGGAATGTTGGAGGGTATGTGTATATCTATAAGTTACATATTAAAGGGGAATTGGGGTATGTGTTCTATATGTAACTATTAAAGGAGGGAATGTTGGGGTATGTATATCTATAAGTGTAAATTATTTAAGGGGAATGTTGGAGGGGTATGTGTATCTATAAAGTGTAACTATTAAAGGGGGAATGTTGGTAGGGTATGTGTATCTATAACCGTGAGTATCTCTTTAAAGGGGATGTTGGAGGGTATGTGTATCTATAGTGTACTTAAAGGGGGAATGTTGGAGGTATTGTTTCTATAAGTGTAACTATTAAAGGGGGATGTTGGAGGGTATTGTATTCATAAGTGTAACTATTAAAGGGGGAATGTTGAGGGTATGTGTTTCTTTCTACATGTAACTATAAGGGGAGTGTGAGGGTATTGTATCTATAAGTGTAACTATTAAAGGGGGAATGTTGGAGGTATGTGTTTCTATAAGTGTAACTATTAAAGGGGAATGTTGGGAGGGTATGTTTCTATAAGTGTAAACTATTAAAGGGGTAATGTTGGAGGGTATGTGTCTCTAATAGTGTAACTATTAAAGGGGAATGTTGGAGGGTTATGTGTATCTATAAGTGTAACTATTAAAGGGAATGTTGGAGGGTATGTGATTCTATAAGTGTAACTATTAAAGGGGAATGTTGGAGGGTATGTGTTTCTTAAGTGTAACTATTAAAGGGGAATGTTGGAGGGTATGTGTATCTCATAAGTGTAACTATTAAAGGGGAAGTGTTGGGGGTTTTTTTTGTTTGTGTTTTCTAAGTGTAAACTTAAAGGGAATTTAGGGTTAGTGTATCAAGGTTAACTATTAAAGGGGATGTTGAGGGTATGTGTTTCTATAAGTGTAACTATTAAAGGGAATGTTGGAGGGTATGTGTATCTATAAGTGGTAACTATTAAAGGGGAATGTTGGAGGGTATGTGTTTCTATACGTGTAACTATTAAAGGGGAATTTGGAGGGGTATGTGTTATCTATAATGTAACTATTAAAGGGGAATGTTTGAGGGTATGTTATCTATACTGTACTTTACAGGGGAAGGTTAAGGGTATGTGTTCTATAATGTAACTATAAAGGGGAATGTTAGAGGGTATGTGTATTATAGTGTAACTATTAAAGGGGAATGTTGGAGGGTATGTGTATCTATACGTGTAACTATTAAAGGGAATGTTGGAGGTATTGTTATCTATGTAACTATAAAGGGGAGTTTGGAGGGTATGTGTATCTAAGTGTAACTATTAAGGGGAATGTTGGAGGGTATGTGTTTCTAAGTGTAACTATTAAAGGGGGGTGTTGGAGGGTATGTGTATCTATAAGTTAACTATTAAGGGGGAATGTTGGAGGGTATGTGTTTCTATAAGTGTAACTAATTAAAGGGGAATGTTGGAGGGTATGTGTATCTAGTAAGTGTAACTATTAAAGGGAATGTTGGAGGGTATGGTGTATCTATAAGTGTAACTATTAAAGGGGGAATGTTGGCGTATGTGTATCTATAGTGTAACTATTAAAGGGGAAATGTTGGGAGGGTATGTGTTTCTATAAGTGTAACTATTAAAGGGGAATGTTGGAGGGTATGTGTTTCTATAAGTGTAACTGTTAATGGGGGAGTGTTGGAGGGTATGTGTATTCTATAAGTGTAACTATTAAAGGGGAATGTGGAGGGTATGTGTTTCTATAAGTGTAACTATTAAGGGGAGGTGAGGATGTGTGCAGTGTACAAAAGGGATGTTGAGGGTATGTGTTTTAAGTGGACTAATTAGGGGAATGTTGGAGGTAGGTTACTATAAGTGTACTATTAAAGGGATGTTGGAGGGTATGTGTTTCTATAAGTGTAACTATTAAAGGGGAATGTTGGGGGGTATGTGTTCTATAAGTGTACTATTAAAGGGGAATGTTGGAGGGTATGTGTTCTATAAGTGTAACATTAAAGGGGAATGTTGAGGGTATGTGTATCTATAAGTGTACACTATTAAAGGGGAATGTTGGAGGGTATGTGTTTCTAAAGTGTAACTATTAAAGGGGAATGTTGGAGGGTTGTGTATCTATAAGTGTACCTTTAAAGGGAATGTGTGAGAGGGTATGTGTATCTATAAGTGTAACTATTAAAGGGGAATGTTGGAGGTATGTGTATCTATAAGTGTAAATATTAATGGGGAATTTGGAGGGTATGTGTTTCTATAAGTGTAACTATTAAAGGGGAATGTTGGAGGGTATGTGTATCTATAAGTGTAACTATTAAAGGGGGAATGTTGGAGGGTATATGTTATTATAGTGTAACCTATTAAAGGGGAATGTGGAGGGTATGTGTTCTACTAAGTGTAACTATTAAAGGGAATGTTGAGGGTATGTGTTTCTATAAGTGTACTATTAAAGGGGGAATGTTGGAGGGTATGTGTATCTAAAGTGTAACTATTAAAGGGGGAATGTTGGAGGGTATGTTGTATCTATAAGTATAACTATTAAGGGGGAATGTTGGAGGGTATGTGTATCTATAAGTGTAACATCTATTAAGGGGGAATGTTGGAGGGTATGTGTATCTATAAGTGTATCTATTAAAGGGGGAATGTTGGAGGGTATGTGTATCTATAAGTGTAACTATTAAAGGGGGAATGTTGGAGGTATGTGTTTCTATAAGTGTAACTATTAAAGGGGGGTGTGGAGGGTATGTGTATCTATAAGTGTTAACTATTAAGGGGGAATGTTGGAGGGTATGTGTTTTCTAAAGTGTAACTATTAAAGGGGAAGTGTTGGAGGGTATGGTGTATCTATAAGTGTAACTATTAAGGGGAAGTGGAGGGTATGTGTTCTATAAGTTAACTATGGGGAATGTTGGAGGGTATGTGTACTATAAGTGTAACTATTAAAGGGGATGTTGGAGTGATGGTATCTATAAGTGTAACTATAATAGGGAATGTTGGAGGGTAGTGTATCTAAATGGTAACTATTAAGGGAATGTTGGAGGGTATGTGTATCTATAAGTGTAACTATTAAAGGGGAATGTTGAGGGTATGTGTTTCTATAAGTGTAACTATTAAAGGAAATTTGGAGGGTATGTGTATCTATAAGTGTAACTATTAAGGGAGATGTTGGAGGGTATGTGTATCTATAAGTGTACTATTAAAGGGGAATGTTGGAGGGTATGTGTATCTATAAGTGTAACTATTAAAGGGGAATGTTGGAGGGTATGTGTTTCTATAAGTGTAACTATTAAGGGATATGTGGAGGGTATGTGTATCTATAAGTGTACTATTAAGGGGAATTTGGAGGGTTGTGTAGTCTATAAGTGTAACTATAAAGGGGGATGTTGGAGGGTATGTGTATCTATAACTGTAACTATTAAAGGGGAATGTTGGAGGGTAGTGTGTTCTATAAGGTTAACTATTAAAGGTTGGAATGTTTGAGGGTATGTGTTTCTATAATGTAACTATTAAAGGGGAATGTTTAGAAGGGTATGTGTATATCTATAAGTGTACTATTAAGGGGGAATGTTGGAGGGTATGTTTATCTATAAGTGTAAACTATTAAAGGGGTAAGTGGAGGGTATGTGTATCTATAATGTAACTATTAAAGGGGATGTTGGAGGGTATGTTGTATCTATAAGTGTAACTATTAAAGGGTGAATGTTTGGAGGTATGTGTTTATTCTAAGTGTAACTATTAAAGGGAATGTTGGAGGTATGTGTTGGTATCATAAGTGTAACTATTAAAGGGGGAATGTTGGAGGGTATGTGTTTTCTATAAGTGTAACTATTAAAGGGGGAATGTTGGAGGGTATGTGTTATCTATAAGTGTAACTATTAAAGGGGAATGTGGAGGGTATGTGTTTTCAAAGGTTAACTATTAAAGGGGGAATTTGTTGAGGGTATGTGTATCTATAAGTGTAACTATTAAAGGGGAATGTTGGAGGGTATTGTATCTATAAGTGTAACTATAAGGGGAAATGTTGGAGGGTATGTGTATTCTATAAGTGTAACTATTAAGGGGAATGTTGGAGAGTGTATGGTATCTATAAGTGTAACTATAAGGGGGAAGTGTTGGAGGGTATGTTGTATCTATAAGTGTAACTATTAAAGGGGGAAGTTGGGAGGTTTATGGTTTATATAAGTGTAAACTATTAAAGGGAATGTTGGAGGGTATGTGTTTCTATAAGTGTAAATATTAAAGGGGAATGTTGGAGGGTATGTGTTTCTATAAGTGTAACTATTAAGGGGGAATGTGGAGGGTATGTGATTATAATGTACTATAAGGGAATGTTGGATGTATGTGTATCTAGAGTGTAATATTAAAGGGAATGTTGGAGGTATGTGTTCTATAATGTAACTATAAGGGGAATGTTGGAGGGTATGTGTATCTATAAGTGTAACTATTAGGGGAATGTTGAGGGTATGTGTATTCTATAACTTAACATGAATTAACTAATAATGGAATGTTAAGGGATATCTATAAGTTGTAAACTATTAAGGGGAATAAGGATATGTAACTATAAATGTAACTATTAAAGGGGAATTTTAGAGGGTATGTGTATCTATAAGTTGTAATATTAAAGAAGGGAATGTTGGAGGGTATGTGTAATCTATAAGTGTACTATTAAGGGGGTAATGTTGGAGGGTATGTGTTTCTATAAGTGTAACTATTAAAGGGGAATGTTGGAGGGTATGTGTATCTATAAGTGTAACTATTAAAGGGGGAATGTTGGAGGGTATGTGTATCTATAAGTGTAACTATTAAAGGGAAAGGGGTACATGTTTGGAGGGTATGTGTATCTATAAGTGTAACTATTAAAGGGGAATGTTGAGGTATGTGTATCTATAAGTGTAACTATTAAAGGGGAATGTTGGAGGGTATGTTGTTCTATACTGTAACTATTAAAGGGGAATGTTGCGAGGGTATGTGTATCTATAAGTGTAACTATTAAAGGGGAATGTTGAGGGTATGTGTATCTATAAGTGTACTATTAAAGGGGAATGTTGGAGGTATGTGTATCTATAACTGTAACTATTAAAAGGGGAATGTTGGAGGGTATGTGTATCTATAAGTGTAACTATTAAAGGGTAAATGTTGGAGGGTATGTGTTTCTATAAGTGTAACTATTAAAGGGGGATGTTGGAGGGTATGTGTATCTATAAGTGTAACTATTAAAGGGGAATGTTGGAGGGTATGTGTATCTATAAGTGTAACTATTAAAGGGGGAATGTTGGAGGGTATGTGTTTCTATAAGTATAACTATTAAAGGGGAACGTTGGAGGGTATGTGTATCTATAAGTGTTCCCATTAAAGGGGAATGTTGGAGGGTATGTGTTTTCTAAGTGTCCCCATTAAAGGGGAATGTTGGAGGGTGTCACATACACTTGGTACATTGATAATAAGGCTGTGGTTGACAGGGTTAGACATGTGGGTGCCTGCGGCCATGTATGTGGAATTTGTGTTTAACTTACTGACTAGGATCCCTGCCCAGGGCTTTCATTTCACTGCAGTTACAAACGTGTCCTGGTGACTTACATTGGGGATCGATCCTTCAGATCAGGGTCACCATTCCCTGGAGACCTCAGTGCTGCAGATACATATTGGACTACAACTCCCAGCATGCCATCAGCAGCCATAGCCACCAGGAGCATACCAAGTTGTGTTTACTGTGTAACAGACAGATGTTTTTGTGTTGTGTTTCTCCCAGTAGTTCTATCAGCTGAATGGATCATTTTTGTGGAATCTTTAAGTCCAACACTTAGTAATGAAAGAAAAACCATATGGCAGCCCCATATTTAGGAGACAGAAATAAAGATTTCCGTCATTTCTTTGATTAGTTTGACTGTGTCCAGCCTCCAATCAGTGCCTTCTCTCAGTGGAGACTGAAAGTGAATAATAGGGCTTGTTTAAGTAGGAATATTTAAACTGACTTCGCAGTGGTGTATCTTGGATAGGAATCACTGATGAATAGAAGTGAGATGTCTTTTTAATAAGTAGTTCCTAATGTGTATTTTAGCCTGATCTTGTCCTTTAAAAATAACAATTATTCCTGTCCTTTAAATGAAATGCCAAACCTTGTTTCCCAGCACCCACCCTATTACTGTTTGCAAAATATTGTCAGTGGTTATTGGAGCAAGTCACACACATTAAATTGTACCCAGCAATCAACATCAACACCTTTCATTGTCTTTCCAGCTGGGGAGGGGTTTGAAATATTCCTCGTGATGACATCATCACCTTTCATTGTCTTTCCAGCTGGGAGGGGTTTGAAATATTCCTCTGTGATGACATCATCACCTTGTATGCCTTTCAAGCTGGGAGGGGTTTTGTTTGATGTCTGTGATACATCATCCCGCCCATCCTCCCTTCTCTAAACCTTTCCTATCATCAGTGATACATCATGGAGACTCTGTACTGGGGACATTCACTTTAGAGCTGCCATGGAAACATGGAAAGGAATTAATCCTACAAAATAATAAAAAATTCATGCGCCACTGTAGTTTTTACAAAATCCATCCGGACCCCAAATAGAACCGTTTACTCCAAAACAAACTGTAATATTATTATATCTCTATATGGGGACACTGGGACCTGTTGGAAGGTTTGATACAAGGACACAAAGTTCTGCTCCTTCCCAATGTGCAAAGATTTCCCACAATAAGACCGAGGTGGAACTCGTGTCCTGCTGCAACTCGACCAGTGATTGGCTAGACATGCCCCATAGTACCTGCCTTGATATGGAATCTCCCTAGAACCTGCAGTGTATGTAATCCCCCTAGACCTACCGACTGGATGGAATCCCCCTAGACTGCCATTGGGAATGGAATCCCCTAGACCTGCCATTGGTTGAATCCCCCTAGAAGACCTGCATTGGATGAATCCCCCTAGACCTGCCATTGGATGGATCCCCCTAGAACCTGCCATTGGATGAATCCCCCTAGACCTGCCATTGGATGGAATCCCCCCCCTAGACCTGCCATTGGATGGAATCCCCTAGACCTGACCTTGGCCATGGAGATGGAATCCCCTGCCTCCATTGGATGGAACCCCTCCTAGACCCTGCCATTGGATGGAATCCCCTATACCTGCCATTCCCCCCCTACACCTGCCAATGGATCCGAATCGCCCTAACCTGCCAATTGGAATGAATCCCCCTGACCGCGCCATTGGTGGAATCCCCCTGACCTGCCATTGGATGGAATCCCCCTAGACCTGCCATTGGATGGAATCCCCCTAGACCTGCAATTGGATGGAATCCCCCTAGACCTGCCATTGGATGGAATCCCCCTAGACCTGCGACTGGATGGAATCCCCCTAGACCTGCCATTGGATGGAATCCCCCCTAGACCTGCCATTGGATGGAACCCCCCTAGACCTGCCATGTGGATTGGAATCCCCCTAAACCTGCCATTGGATGGAATCCCCTAGACCTTCCATTGAATGGAATCCCCAGACCTGCCATTTGGAATGGAATCCCCCTAGACCTGCCATTGATGGATCCCCCTAGACCTGCCATTGGATGGAATCCTCCCCCTAGACCTGCCATTGGATGAATCCCCTAGACCTGCCATTGTTGAATCCCCCTAGACCTGCCATTGGATGGAATCCCCTAACCCTCCATGGATGGATCCCCTAACCTGCCATGGATGGAATCCCCCTAGACCTGCCATTGGATGGAACCCCCTAGACCTGCCATTGGAATGGAATCCCCCTAGACCTGGCCATTGGTGGAATCCCCCTAGACCTGCAATTGGATGGAATCTCCCTAGACCTGCCATTGGATGGAATCCCCCTAGACCTGCCATTGGATGGAATCCCCCTAGACCCTGCCATTGGATGGAATCCCCCTAGACCTGCCATTGGATGGAATCCCCCTAGACCTGCCATTGGATGGAATCTCCCCCTAGACCTGCCATTGGATGGAATCCCCCTAGACCTGCCATTGGATGGAATCCCCCTATACCTGCCATTGGATGGAATCCCCCTAGACCTGCCATTGGATGGAATCCCCCTAGACCTGCCAATTTGGATTAATCCCCTAGACCTGCCATTGGATGGAATCCCCCTAGACCTGCCATTGGATTGGAACCGCCCCCCCAACCCTGCCATTGGAATGATCCCCCTAGACCTGCCATGGATGCGAATCCCCTAACCTGGCATGGATGAATCCCCTAGCTCATGGATTGAACCCCTAGACCTGCTTGGATGGAATCCCCTCTAGACCTGCCTTGGATGAACCCCCTAGACCTGCCATTGGATGGAATCCCCCTAGACCTGCCATTGGATGGAATCCCCCTAGACCTGCCCATTGGATGGAATCCCCCTAGACCTGCCATTGGATGGAATCCCCCTAGAACCTGCCATTGGATGGAATCCCCCTAGACCTGCGCCTTGGATGGAATCCCCCTAGACCTGCCCTTGATGACCCCCTAGACCTGCCATTGGATGGAATCCCCCAGACCTGCCATTGATGGAACCCCCTGACCTGCCATTGGATGGAATCCCCCTAACCTGCCATTGGATGGAATCCCCCTAGACCTGCCTTTGGATGGAATCCCCCCCCTAGACCTGCCATTGGATGGAATCCCCCTAGACCCTGCCATTGGATGGAATCCCCCTAAAACCTGCCATTGGGGTGGAATCCCCCTAGACCTGCCATTGGTGGAATCCCCCCTAGACCTGCCATTGGATGGAATCCTCCTAGCCTGCCATTGGATTGGAATCCCCCTAGACCTGCCATTGGATGAATCCCCCTAGACCTCCCATTGGATGGAATCCCCCTTAGACCTGCCATTGGATGGATCCCCCTAGACCTGCCATTGGATGGAATCCCCCTAGAACCGCCATTGGATGGAATCCCTAGACCTGCCATTGGATGGAATCCCCTATACCTGCCATTGGGATGGAATCCCCCTAGACCTGCCATTGGATGGAATCCCCCTAGACTGCCATTTTGATGGAATCCCCTAGACCTGCCATTGGATGGAATCCCCCTAGACTGCCATTGGTGGAATCCCCCTAGACCTGCCATTGGATGGAATCCCCCTAGACTGCCATTGGATGGATCCCCTAGACCCTGCCATTGGATGGAATCCCCCAAAGAACCTGCCATTGGCCATGGGAATCCCCCTAGACCTGCCATTGGATGGATCCCCCCTAGACTGCCATTGGCAATTGATCCTCCCCCAGATCCTGCCATTGGATGAATCCCCTAGACCTGCCATTGGATGGAATCCCCTAACCTGCCATTGGTGGAATCCCCCTATACCTGCCATTGGATGGAATCCCCCTAGACCTGCATTGGATGGCATCCCCCTAACCTGCCTTGGATGGAATCCCCTAGACCTGGCCATTGGATGGAATACCCCCTAACCTGCCATTGATGGGAATCCCCCTATAACCTGCCATTGGGTGAATCCCCCTAGACCTCCATTGATGGAATCCCCCTAGACCTAGCTGGCCATTGATGGAATCCCCCCTAGACTGCCATTGGATGAATCCCCTAGCCTGCCATTGGATGGAAATCCCCCTATACACTGCGCCATTGGATGGAATCCCCCCTAGACCTCCAATTGATGGAATCCCCCTAGACCTCCATGTGGATGGAATCCCCTAGACCTGCCATTGGATTTAATCCCCCTAGACCTGCCATGGATGGAATTCCCAACTCTCGAGACCTGCCATTGGATGAATCCCCCTAGACCGCCATTGGATGGAATCCCCCCGCTTGCTTGAGATCCACATCTGCAGTGGAAATCCCCCTAGACCTGCCATGGATGAATCACCTAGACCCTGCCATTGATGGAATATCCCCTCAGACCTGCCATTGGATGGAATCCCCCTAGACCTGCCATTGGATGGAATCCCCTAGACCTGGCCATTGGATGGAACTCCCCTAGACCTGCCATGGGATGTGAATCCCCTAGACCTAGCATTGGATGGAATCCCCTAGACTTGCATTGGTATGGAATCCCCCTAGACTGCCATGCTTCAGACCTGCAGGATAATCCCCTAGACCTCCATTGGATGAATCCCCAACTCCTGAGGAACCGACCGCCTTGGATGGAATCCCCCCTAGACCTGCCATTGGTGGAATCCCCCTGACTGACCATTGGATGGAATCCCCCCTAGGTACCTGCATTGGAGGATCTCCCTAGACCTGCCATTGGATGTACCTCTGCTGCATATGTCCCCCTAGACTCATTGGATGGAATCCCCTAGACCTGCCATTGGATGGGAATCCCCTAGACCTGCCATTGATGGAATCCCCCTAGGACCTGCCATGTGGATCACCGCTGCATAAATCCCCCTAGACCTGCCATTGGAGGAATCCCCTGATCCTGGATGATTTCCCGGACCCATATGGAATGCGAATTGAGACTCCCACTAGGGACCTTGCCATTGGATGGAAGCTCCCCTAGCCCTTCCATTGGATGGAATCCACCTAGACCTGCCAGTGGATGGAATCCCCCTAGAACTCTGCCATTTGGATGGAATCCCCCTAGCACCTGCATGCTTTGGGATGATCTCCCCGTAACTGCCATTGGATGGAATCCCCTAGACCTGCCATTGGATGGGAATCCCCCTAGACTGCCATTGGACTGGATCTCCCTAGACCTGCCATGGATGGAATCCTCCCTATGACCTGCCCATGTGTATGGAATCCCCCTAGACCTGCCCATTGGATGGAATCCCCCTAGACCTGCCATTGGATGGAATCCCCCTAACACTGACCCATTGGATGGGAATCCTACTAGCTGCCATTGGATGGAATCCCCCTAGACCTCCATTGGATGCGAATCCCCATATACCTGCATTGGTAATCCCCTAGATGCAGGAGTACCCATAGGACCTGCCATGGAGAATCCCCTAGACCTGCCATGGCTGACCCCCTGAGACGCATTATGAATCCCCTGAGACCTGCACCTTGGATGGAAGATCCCCCTAGACCTGCCATTGGTATTCTAGGGAACCCTGGATGCCCCTAGACCTGCCATTGGATGGAATTCCCTAGACCTGCCATTTGGATGGAATCCCCCTAGACGCTGCCATTGGATGAGATCTCCACTGGACCTGCCATTGGATGGGATCCCCCTAGAACCTTGCCATTGGAATGGAATCCCCCTAGAACCTGCCATTGATGGAATCCCCTAGACCTGCCTGGACCAAATTGCCATGAATGGAATCCCTAGACCATAGATCTCTGCCGCATGGTGGAATCATAACTGCATGACCCTAGACCTGCACCTTGGAGTTGATCCCCAGACTGCCATTGGATGGAATCCTCGACAGCCCTTAGAAATCCGGCAGAAAGAACCTCCCCTGGAGGAATCCTCCTAGCCTGCCTTGAGCAACTCCCCCCTCCTCCCCTCCAAGAATCTCCCGAATCTCTCGGCATCTCCTAATCCCCCCTGACCTTTGTCTCATCTGATCTTCCTCCGCCTGATCTCCCCCCCTCCCCCTCTACCGACCTCTTATTGGTCTCCCCTCTACCGACCTCCCCATCCTCATCCCTCCTTGCATGAGTGGAACCTCCCCTCCGCCTTAGGGGTTCCCCCCATTGGCATGACTCCCCCAACCTGCCATCTGCTGATCTCCGCTGCTACCCACCCTCTGCCTCACTTGGTGCCGATCCCTCTCTACCGCCCTTCATGGTCCCGCCCTCATCTGTGACCCCCCCCTCCCCTAGCCTCCATACTGGAATCCCCGAGATGATTGGATGGATCCCATCCGGATGCACCCTAGGACCTGCCATTGATACCTAGACCTCATTTGATGGATCCCAGCGCATATGAATCCCCCTAGCCTGGAGGAACCTATCCATTGGATGGAATCCCCCTAGACCTGCCATTGGATGGAATCCCCCTAGACCTGCCATTGGATGGAATCTCCCTTATAGCCTGCCAATCCCTGCGTGCTCTCCACTTGCACTGTAAAATATTCCAGTTTATTTTCCCTTTGTTTATTGGAACTGCAACATCCTGGGGGGTCACACGACGCGAGTAACGGAACAGAAATGATATGAGGTCATCCTCATTAGGACGTGGGTATTAGCTAATGAGACCCCCTGGGCTGTTAATTCTTATAGCCCATGGGAAACAACATAACAGGCGCCTGGCGCCAGATTTCCACATCACACAAACAACGCTCCATAATGGAAAAACATTTCTATTTCGCCCTTTACATCACAACGACCAGGTCCACAGTCTCATAATACGGGACCAATAACACAAATGAGATGGAACACAAATCATTGGCTGCCTTTATTCAAGCTCTGCCAATCAGTGCAATGTTTACATGGCAGTTTACATAAATCCACAAACACTAGATCCTATCCACCCATCTGACCAGTATTTATATAAGTGGGACCCCTATAAACCGTAACCTCACATCCCTTATACAATGTTTACCTGCT
Organism: Hymenochirus boettgeri; assembly: GCA_019447015.1. Lineage (NCBI taxonomy): Eukaryota > Metazoa > Chordata > Amphibia > Anura > Pipidae > Hymenochirus > Hymenochirus boettgeri. Next base: position 259,212 of record JAACNH010000140.1, read on the forward strand.
ACACAGACCTACTGAATAAGAAAACCTGTCACAATGGTCATAATACGTCACTATACAAATGGTACAGCGTTATAAACAATTATAATCGTCCACTATACAGGGTACAGCGTTATAACTATTAAATACGTCACTATAACAAATGGTACAAGCTTTATAACTATTATAATACGTCACTATACAAATGGTACACGTTATACCGCCTATAATAATACGTCACTATACAAATGGACCAAGCGTTATAACTATTATAAATACGTCACTATACAAATGTACAGCGTTATAACTATTATAATACGTCACTATACAAATGGTACAGCGTTATAACAATTATAATACGTCACTATACAAATGGACCGCGTTATAACTATTTAATACTTCCCTATACAAATGGTACAGCGTTATAACTATTATAATACGTCACTATACAATGGTACAGCTAAAATTATAATACGTCCCTAATACAAATGACGCGTTATAACATTATAATACTCACTATACAAATGGTACATCGTTTACAATTATATACTCACTATACAATGGTTACAAAGCGTTAAACTTTATAATACGTCACTATACAATGGTACACGCTTATAACTATATAATACGTCACTATACAAATGTACAGCGTTATAAAACTATTATAATACGTCACTATCAAACATGGTACAAGCGTTATAATATTAATACGTCACTATACAAATGGTACCGCGTTATACAATTATAATACTTCACATAACAAATGGTACAAGCGTTTATAACTTTATAATATGCACTATACAAATGGTACAGTCGTTATAAACTATTATAATACGTCCTATACAAATGGTACAGCGTTAATACCATTATAAATACGTCCACTATACCATGGTACAAGCGTTATAACATTCTAATACGTACTATACAAATGGTACAAGCGTTATAACAATTATAATCGTCACTATACAAATGGTACAGCGTTATAAATTATAATACGTCACTAACAAATGGTAACACGTTATAACATTATAATATACGTCACTATACAATGGTACAAGTCCATCGTTATAACAATATATACGTCACTATACAAATGGTACAAGGCGTTATAAACAATTATAATACGTCACTATACAAATGGTACAGCGTTATAACAATTATAAATACGTTCACTATACAAATGGTAACAAACAACGTTTAACTATTATAATACGTCACTATACAATGGTACAGCGTTATAACTATTATAATACGTCACTAACAAATGACAGCGTTATACCTATTATAATACGTCACTATACAAAGGGTACAGCGTTATAATATTATAATACGTCCACTATACAATGGTACAGCGTTATAACTATATATATACGTCCCTATAACAAATGGTACATCGTTATCACAAGTTTAATACTCACTATACAAGGTCATACGTTATACACATTATAAATACGTCACTATACAAATGGTACAGCGTTATAACAATTATAATACGTCACTATACAAATGGTACAGCGTTATAACTATTATAATACGTCACTATACAAATGGTACAGCGTTATAACTATTATAATACGTCACTATACAAATGGTACATCGACCCCAAACATTCCTTTATTGGGAGAGACGTCCTTTTAAATGGTCTGGGATTCTAAATCTCTGGCTCCCCCAGGGGAACCTTCAATATAAAGAATAAATAAAACATACATCTAATGGAAAGGATCTGTATCATTATATATCTATAATCTCATACTGAATCTTTTCCCTTAACAAGGAATTTGGTTGTATTAATGACATAGCCAAGGCGCTACCTTACTGCTTTCCTATGGGAATTATCATGTACAGTTTTATCATATTGCTTGTCCCACTGTCTGGACAATGTACCATGGGATGATGTAGGGAAGACAAATAACATCATTTATAGGACTGTTTATAATAGGAGAAATAGATTTCACTTTCCAGCCAATCATCTCGTCTCCTGACATTACCCAGAATTCCACAACCAAACACTAACATAAAGATCCTAATTGAGGATCATTTATCGAGCCGTTGTCCTTTAAAGTCTCCATATTCCATGGATCTGCCGACCTGCAATACAGACCTCAAATACAGATCAGTTTCTCAACACAGACAGACAGACCAGATAATCCAATTCTGTTTGTATATGGCCTTTAATTACTGATCAGGAACATTGCCTAGTGGGGTGGTTATTATTTATTATTATTATTGTGAATTATATATATAGCGCCAACATCTTCCAACATGTATATATTCACATCAGGCCCTACCCTGAAGAGCTTACAATCTAATCACTTTATATACAACCTATCAGTATGTCTTTATGATTGTGGGGGAAACCGGAGTGCCCGGAGGAAATCCACGCAAGCACGGGGAGAACATACAAACTCCTTGCAGATGTGTCCAAGGGTGGAATCGAACTCAGGACCTCATCGCTACAAGGAATCAGTCTAACCACTGAGCCACCGTACTGCCCCATCTGCTGTCTGGTTTAATGGAATTGAATTCTATTAATGAACATCAGTCATATTAATGTCTGGGATTCACCCACTGGGTGACCAGGTTACAAGGTTGTAATTCCATTACCGGGGAGGTGTAGGGGAGGAGAGGGGGATTCCTTGTTGGTCTTTCCTGACATCCTCCCATTCACTCTCCTGATTAGAAACCAAGCAGTCCTCTCCTTTATGAATTTAACCCTTTTACCTCCTGGGGTCTCTTCATCCCCCAACACTACAGTGAGCGCTGCTCCGTACGCCATGCCTGGGATATTTCTGTTCATTCCACATGCACCCTTGTTGCTTCCCTATTTCCCAGGTTAAGGTTTCAACCTCTTTCACCTGACTGACACTGTGCCTCCTCTCCTGTGCCCCCCACCAACGTAGACTAACTACTACATGACGAATTATAAGGTTATTTCTTTACACGCGGGGGCGGTGGGATATGTGGGGTTTATACAGTTATATTTTAGCTTTATTTGGGCTATGAAGATAGATGGAGATAGAGGTGGACACACGACACAGGCTGGCGCTGAATGGGGGTTAAATGGTCCCCAGGGTTCAATTCTAATTAGGGGACACACAGTAATGTCCGAATATCTCATGGGCTCCAACCCCTCTAACCATCAATGTATCACGCAGTCTCCCCGACACTCAATTACAGTTCAGAATGGGAGATCACAAACCAGACGTCACTAGACTTCGTGTCACGTGACAGGACAGAGAGGGTGATGGGTAATGTTATCCTGATCGCCACCCGTCCGAACGCTGCGTTTAAATTCTAACCACAAATGAACTTTGCAGCCGAACCCTGTAACACGGAGTCACATTGGGACAGGATGAACTGGATACCGTATGGTAAAGTGGAATAGGGGAAAGTGTAATAAAAACCCATCTTACTTCTCAATGTGAAACATCTGCTCAGTTCCATTTGGAACGTCTGTCGTACAGTGTTCACTAACCCACTATGGGCTGGGACACACTACAACGTTTTTCACACGTTTCCGCACTTTCGTTCGCCACTGCGCCCGCGGTTTTTGCTAAAACAGAGATCTCGGGAACGCGAAAATTCACGCGATTTGCGTTGCGCATGCGAGAACACACAAACTCCTTGCAGACGTGTCCAAGGGTGGAATCGAACTCAGCGCTGCAAGGGATCAGTGCTAACCACTGAGCCACCGTACTGCCCCAGTATCCCTACCTCCCTTTTTGTTCTCATTAGTTAATGACTCTCTCTCTGCCTGCCTTACTCTATTGTTACAATGTTGTTACAGTTTGGGGAAGACGTTGCCCCGACCTGTAACTTGTAGGAACTGCTCTAAGCAGAGTGAGAACCAAGCAGCTGGCAGTAAAGCTATTAATGCTTTAATAGGAGGTAGGAATACTCCTACCTCCCACAGAACTGCAGATTCTGGGGGAAATAGTTAATGTTGGCCGTTGATAAATATTTAACTGTGAGCTTTTCTGTAAGGTCATAATCTCCTAATTATATCTTCCAGAACTGACCACATCCTTGTAACCTCACAGGATGAGGCTCAGGGTTCCACAATGCAAAGACGGAATGTGAAGATGGGGGCTAAACGGATTATACGCGGAGGAGGAGCTGGCAGCGATCTCATTGGGTGGAAAATATTTAGTTGTATCAAATTTTAGGACCAGTGGGAAGATGTACCATGTGATGAGTCAGAAATTGTGGGATATTGTGGAAAAGAGAGAATAACATTTCATCAGTTGTGTCAATATGTACAGTTATATAGGGTGTTTATATATAGGGTCCGGAGAGAAGAGTATAGTACAGTATAGTATAGTACAGTACAGTAAAGTACAGTACAGTATAGTATAGTTCAGTATAGTACAGTATAGTATAGTACAGTATAGTACAGTACAGTATAGAATAGTATAGTATAGTATAGTACAGTATAGTATAGTACAGTAAAGTATATGCTTGTGAAGGTTTTCATTCATCCAGGTCATGGTATATCTGTAATATTCATCCATCCAAGTCACGGTATATCTGTAATATTCATTCATCCAGGTCAAGGTATATCTGTAATATTCATTCATCCAGGTCACGGTATATCTGTAATTTTCCATTCATCCAGGTCACGGTATATCTGTAATATTCATTCATCCAGGTCATGGTATATCTGTAATATTCATCCATCCAGGTCACGGTATATCTGTAATATTCATCCATCCAGGTCACAGTATATCTGTAATATTCATTCATCCAGGTCACGGTATATCTGTAATATTCATTCATCCAGGTCACGGTATATCTGTAATATTCATTCATCCAGGTCATGGTATATCTGTAATATTCATCCATCCAGGTCATGGTATATCTGTTGTATTCAATTAGATCAACTGGACTTGAGATCAGGGACCCCCATTAAACAGCAAGTGGTCAGGGACCTCCATATAATAGCAAGGGGTCAGGGACCACCATATAACAGCAAGGGGTCAGGGACCTCCATATAACATCAAGGGGTCAGGGACCTCCATATAACAGCAAGGGGTCAGGGACCTCCATATAACATCAAGGGGTCACGGACCTCCATATAACAACAAGGGGTCAGGGAATCCATATAACAGCAAGGGGTCAGGGACCTCCATATAACAGCAAGGGGTCAGGGACCTCCATATAACAGCAAGGGGTCAGGGACTCCATATAATAGCAAGGGGTCAGGGACTCCATATAACGGAAAGTGGTCAGGGACCTCCATATAATAGCTTCTACTCTCCCCAATTTCTACCTACCCATGTGCCACAGCTCATTTTAAATCTTTATCTGCAACTATTTTCTTGTTGATGTGTGACAGGGATAGGAAACCAGTAGTTATTCTGACGGTTTAAAAACTACAACTCCCATCATTCCCTGTCTGCACTCTGCTGTTGTACAATGCATGGGAGTTTTAAATGTCAATCATCTGGAGGTCCACATACCTGCTGTAGTTCTAGCTGAACCTCATCAAGTGGTAGATTATTATTATCATCACTATAACCATCCACATCCGATTGATCATTATGGCCAGAAGGATTTACACAGACCAATGAAATCACATGTCATCTGTTCCAGACACTTGCTCTGGTCTCATGCATAGGTGCAGATAGAAGTTTGTTACTTTGTTCTATGGGAGATTGTTACTGGCTCTGACCTCTGATAGAAACACCAAGGTCAGGACATTAACCCCTGCCTTTCCAGTCACTCCAGCATTAACTGCTTTATTACCCAGCGATCTCTGTAATACCTACCCAGGCACTACAAGAGTTAAAGTTCAACATAGCTGTCTGTATTCCTACCCACAATGCCATCCTGTATAACATTCTAACTACAATTTCCATTAACCCAGCGATCTCTGTAATACCTACCCTGGCACTACAAGAGTTAAAGTTGTACATAGCTGTCTGTATTCCTACCCACAATGCCATCCTGTATAACATTCTAACTACATTACCCAGCGATCTCTGTAACACCTACCCGGGCACTACAAGAGTTAAAGTTGTACATAGCCGTCTGTATTCCTACACACAATGCCATCCTGTATAACATTCTAACTACATTACCCAGCGATCTCTGTAATACCTACCCGGGCACTACAAGAGTTAAAGCTGTACATAGCTGTCTGTATTCCTACCCACAATGCCATCCTGTATAACATTCTAACTACATTACCCAGCGATCTCTGCAATACCTACCCGGGCACTACAAGAGTTAAAGTCGTAAATAGCTGTCTGTATTCCTACCCACAATGCCATCCTGTATAACATTCTAACTACATTACCCAGCGATCTCTGTAATACCTACCCGCGTACTACAAGAGTTAAAGTTGTACATAGCTGTCTGTTTTCCTACCCACAATGCCCTCCTGTATAACATTCTAACTTTATATTACATATAATACCATCATGGTGTAAGGCTGGTCAGTATTTCCATTAGATACATGATGCAGACTGTACCGGTATCAGTGTAGACATACAGTATTGTATATAATAACTGGTACTTAGCCTTGTACCATATACATTACATATAATATCATCATGGTGTAAGGCTGGTCAGTATTTCCATTAGATACATGATGCAGGCTGTACCGGTATCAGTGTAACCATACAGTATTGTATATAATAACTGGTACTTAGCCTTGTACCATATACATTACCTATAATATTATCATGGGTACGGCTGGGCAGTATTTATTAGATACATGATGCAGACTGTACCGGTATCAGTGTAACCATAACAGTATTGTATATAATAACTAGTACTGCCTTGTACCATATACATTACATATATACCATCATGGTGTAAGGCTGGTCAGTATTTCCATTAGATACATGATGCAGACTGTACCGGTATCAGTGTAAACCATACAGTATTGTATATAAAAACTGGTACTTAGCCTTGTACCATATACAGTTACAATAATATCATGGTGTAAGGCCGGTCAGTATTTCCATTAGATACATGAGCAGGCTGTACCGGTATCAGTGTAACCATACAGTATTGTATATAATAACTGGTACTTAGCCTTGTACCATATACATTACATATAATATCATCATGGTGTAAGGCTGGTCAGTATTTCCATTAGATACATGATGCAGACTGTACCGGTATCAGTGTAACCATTCAGAACATATTATATTGAGGCTCCAACTTTGACATTTAACACCATCTAAGAGGATAGAAATGGGTTGGTAAAATGAATGAATAGCTTTGTATATCCACATGGTTTCTAGACACATCATCAACATATCAGCAATATATGTCGGATCTTACCTAAACGTTATGCTTTGTTTTTATTTCTTGTTTGGTTCCTCTTTAAATACAAACTTATTTTAATTTCTTGGTAATTCTGTTTTATTTCATTTAAAAAGGCTGCACACTTTCCAGATCACTAATCAGAATGTAATTAAAATAATGAACAGTCCACTACAATCCAAATTGATTATCTCCACATTTTATCTCTAGATAGAGCTCCCCTTGTGGTATAAAATATATTGCACCATTTTCCTACCTGAAAAGGCAAAATTGTCCAACTGGCCACTAATGTTAAAATTCATTTTCTAGTCTAATATTAACCAAGCAACCGAGGTTATACATTGAATATCCCTATACAGAGAGATGTGTAGTTTACCAATCAGTGGAACTTCTGTACTTATGAACGGAGTAAAGGGATTTTCCAGGAATACTGACCATTCAGTGTAAAGGAAACTGCACAGGGCTCCCATTATAAAGATCTATTGTTACATTGTCCCTGTCACTATCAGTGTAACAAGCAATGGTTTCCATTAAACCAATCAGGAACAAGGATTTCCAATGACCCAGGCCGAATGTGGTTTGGGTCTGAGCCAAAAACCTCCCGTTTATTTACTGCCTGAAATGACTCCAAATGATTATCTGCTGCCTGGCGTCAGGGAAAGGAAATAAACGCAACTGCATTGAAAACCTCACCGCAAAAACAAACCTTTACCTTTTAAAGGGGAACTCAACCCACAAACCATATTTACAATGATTTAACTCATTAACAGCATGCCGTATGGCTCCTCTGATTCCGATACAGCCTGCATCAAACCTCATCCACTTGCAAGCCTTTTAATGCTACCATATTTACAATGATTTAACTCATTAACAGCATGCCGCATGGCTCCTCTGATTCCGATACAGCCTGCATCAAACCTCATCCACTTGCAAGCCTTTCAATGCTACCATTACATGCGTGTCTGCATTAAAGCAAAGATGCTGGTCTAGCCCTGTTCATATCCAAACCAGATACAGTGTAACCAATCTGGGAAATCTGCGTGATGTGGACGATGGGTTAACACCCTGAATTGTTCTATTGTCTTTGTGCAACGTCCTAATTAATAAATAATAATTAGAAAACATCCTGCTGGTCGTGTCTCCTGATTGGACGGTTTATCTGCGTTCGGGGATCCCGCTGTGAGCGGATAATTCATTTAACTGCATAACTGGGTATGAATAAAGAACAAGAGAGGCAGGGAACCAATCCGAGGCTGGAAACCAGCGTGCAGAGGGTTAACCCATTGTGTGGACCCAACATATGGTTTATATCAGGACAGTTCCGTTGGTGTTGGCGGAAGAAAAGAACAGAGTTCCCTGGAAGCTTAGAGAACAGGCGTAGCATTGATAAGCAGGTCTGGGAGACCCCATATCAGCAGTAATGAGGGGAGACACTGCACTTGATACTCAGACACTTACAGGGATTCAATAAAAGTTCTTATCATTATAAATGGTGCTAATTTTGCCCCAACCAATCAGATCTTATTTAACATTTGTAAGCTGACATCTGATTGGGTGGGGCAAAACTAGCACCATTTATAACGATAAGAACTTTTATTGATAACCCTGTAGAACGTTTATTACATCGCCCAGGAAGTGAAATAAGGAGATGGGGGAACAGAACTTCATTCATATATACAGACTTATTAAAGGTCAACTAATGTCGTGTCACAAGGAGGCAGTCGATATTCTGGGGGATTCTGGGTAAAGAAGCTCTGTACACACATTATACTAAAACACTGAAATCAATTAAAATAATTAATTGGTCGGGTCTAAATAACGTCTGTCAGATTAACGATTCGGTTAATCTGTGAATATCAGGTAGAACTTGAGCGGCCCTATGGCTTGGTACACACTGTGTAGTGGGATGAATCCCAACCCGCCACACACGTTAGACTGTCAGTAGAAGCGCTTGGCGGTTGGACTTATTATTGAACAGGGAACTGTGATCTCCATTTAAGTGACATTTATTAAAAAGATCACACTCCTGCCTTTAAAATGACTCATCATAAGATCATGATTCTATCCGCAGCCTATCCAAAGTTACACAGTACAAAGGGTGTTTTTTCCTGCTTGCACTGGGACATCACCAGCATCACTGCTGGGACAAAGCATCATCAACTGAATCATAAGCCCCACCCCTGAAATACTTAAAAGTATTTCAGGGGTGGGGCTTAAGTAAAGAGAATGGTTGCCGTTCGGTAAAGGCCCCCGTACACGGCATTAATATTCCGATCAATTTGGCAAATTATTCGATCCAGTTGATCAGAATAATTCAAAGACCAGACAACCCCATCCAAATTTCCATCCACCCCATTGTCCAGATTTCAAACTGGAATTTATAGAAGACCAGAGGCTCAAGGCCTGTGTATGGCTAGCTTTACTATTGATATCAATTTTGTGGGGATGGGGCTTTCTACATAGCTTATCAATGGCCTGTCACAGACTCAGACAGACAAGGAGGTGTAAATTTACAAGCCAATAACTTAAGATCCAGAGAAGAGACATTGTTGTAGGCTTGGTTAAAATGTATGACAGAGCTCAGAGTTACCCTTTAATCATTCCTATGTCGCCAACACATTCAGAGGCCCAGTACAACCGGGGAATAATAATAGAGGGGATTGCACATGATCTTGCAGGAATCTGAAACAGTAACTTGAGATTTTAGCCTGGGGCGTTAATCATTGTCACAACGAGGGGTTAACCCATTAATTAACCCAATACATGTAAATTCCAGGTGACTGGAAAGGAAACATTGTTACATGTGAGTATAATGGGGACTATGGGTGATATGGTCCATCTGGTGACAATAGTCCTTGTTACTCAGCAGAGCAGATTATGAAGACATGTGGGTGTGGAGTCTGACAGGCTGACAGCAAACTCCTATAAAACCGTCCCCAGTGACCTCATACTAATTTGTATAAGGGGTATGTGGTGTGTGGGGGTGTCCTCAGGACATTCTAAAGATACATGTTCCAGTCTAATAGAGGGAGACACAGAAACTCCCTCGTGTCTGAGCAGGTGACGGAACGTGACATGAGCCACAGGGTGAGCCCTTGATGGTTAGAGTGTTTGTTACTATGTATCGTTTTATAAGTCATTCATCACTAGGGCGGATTTATTAATAATCTTCTTGCCAAATAAACTGTTTGCAAAAATATTTTCTCATGATTTGGAAAATTTGTTCTTTTTTGGGAAACAATAACTGTGCAGAAAGGTTACAACACGCAGGGTGAGAGTTATATCCAGTGAATGTTATAATGTTATAATGTGACTGGTTATAATGTTATAATGTGACTGGTTATAATGTTATAATGTTATAATGTGACTGGTTATAATGTTATAATGTGACTGGTTATAATGTTATAATGTGACTGGTTATAATGTTATGTTATAATGTGACTGGTTATAATGTTATAATGTGACTGGTATAATGTTATAATGTGACTGGTTATAATGTGTTTGTTACTATGTATCGTTTTATAAGTCATTCATCACTATGTTTATGTATAGGATGTTAGAACTGGTTATAATGTACAGTGTTATAATGTGACGGTTAAATGTGTTTGTTTCTATGTATCGTTTCATAAGTCACTCATACTATTATGTTAATGTTGATGGTATAATGTTATAATGTGATGGGTTATAATGTTATAATGTCACATGTTATAATGTGACTGGTTATAATGTGTTTGTTACTATGTATCGTTTTATAAGTCATTCATCACTATGTTATGTTATAATGTGACTGGTTATAATGTTATAATGTGACTGGTTATATAGTGGATAATGCACCCCCAACTGAAAATTATAAGGATATTAGAAGTCACCAAGGAGTTCCGTGACCATATAAAAGAACGATCGGCCGGCGAGTACCTTTTATACAGGGCATGGAACTCCAAGGTGACTTCTAATATCCCTATAATTTACAGTTCGGGGTGCATTATTATTATAACCTACCCCTTTGTGGCTTCTGTTTCCTTCTCCTGGAACTGTAAGATTATAAGGCTATAATCTTAAGTTCTCCCATAGAAATCCACTACAGGGTAGGTTATAATGTTTTATTAATGTGGACTGGTTATAATGTTATAATGTGACTGTTATATATTATAATGTGATGGTGATAATGTT